>JANBTT010000124.1:0-45401 GCA_027578915.1 Coemansia sp. RSA 1200 | reverse complement strand
GTAATTACTTGGTGTACGCAGGATCGAATATTGCATTTCCACCCACTCTGGCCTTCCAACTCGTTATTCTATTTGTTGTTCATTATTCTGTCATTACTCGTTAGCACCTTGTATTTCATTGCTATTCTATTTTATTATTTGCACAAATCATCCTTATTCTCTTTTCTTGCTGCTTTTGCGCGTTTGCAGGCCAAACTGGAATACATTGACAGTCGGTTATAGGAAGCTATTTGCTAGATTTTGTTTTAATTTGAAAGTTGGGTTTTTATTTCTTAAAAGGTATTACAAAATACAAAACAAAATGTAAACATTGAACTGAGATATGGAAACAAACGACTCCTTTGCAAACATTCATGTGGAGAAACATTGTTTCTTTTCCAAAAAGGGAGATTGAGGATTTTCGGCTTGTTGAGTGTTTTGATTTTCATAAACTGTAAACAATGCTCAAAAAAAGTCCAAGTGTCACTAATAACGGCTTTGGCCAAAAATGTTTAATATTAGCAAATTGGCTTTGTGACTGAAATAATTCTTTATTATTCTTTCCAAGATATCTTGTCTCTTACAGACGTCTATAATGCACAGCCCGTCAATAAATTTCCTAAGCTACATATCTATTTTTAACACTCGCATTACCAAAAAAAGAATGCACTGCAGCTGATAGAAAGAAAATGTCAACATGCGCAACAGCTTTACATAAACAGGAATAACGCGGACTTGGACCAGCATCTCTTTTGCATATATTGATCTTGGTCAAAGCAGCTTTCTTTAATGCTGATTATGTATAAATTCGAAAAGCAATAATCTGCGTAGAATTGCTGGTCTTCCCATTTAACACCGGATTGGCCCAAGAATTAGGATAATTACATCCTTATCGATAGACATACATGCGATAAGCTTCTAACAACAAGCCAAAATTTCTTCTCACTACATTGTACAAAAGAAATTTTGTTCAAGTGACGCATTTGGCATCAATCAAAATATATTTGCGCCAGATAGCAGTGTTGTTTGTGCAGCGTCGAGAGGGACAATGCTTGCGTGTGGGATTCGCTGTACCAACGCCCAAAAAGGCCACTCCCATCACAGTGCAAACAAACTTTATATACAGTGCAGGTCCTGCTATGCCAGGTAACATGCAAAAGCTTTTTTTTCTAAAAATTTAATGGGGGATGTACAAGCAAATACACAATGTGGTTCTGCAAGCAGCTCAAATTCTGTAGAGTTGGGTTTTTCTTTTTATTTTATTTTATGGAAATGAGATATAAAAAGACAAACCTTTGTCCTGCAATGCAAACAATGCACAACTCTATTGACGTTGGATCACCATGGACGCATCCTTTTTATATATTTTTCGAAATAGTCAAAACCACCCTCTTCCAACTGGATCTACCATGCCAGTCATTATGTGAGCGCATCAAAGGTATGCAGATTTGTAATGATTAGTAGACATAAATTGCGTTGCTCCTCATTTCTCATTATATTTTAATCCACTTGTTGAGAAATGAAAAAAGTGGTTTACTTCAGCACATACAACAAAAACAAAAGTAATAGAATCGACAATCTGTTTATTTTTATACACGCGTGTCTGTTGCGCTAAAGCGACAGCACTTTGTAAAGTCAAAATGACAATTTTATTGATCTGGCAACGCTAGATTATAGTAAAAAACTATTCTACCATTGCCAAGAGTAGCTAGAGAAATTCAAATATCAACATACTAAAGATTTTTGGGTACAACAAAAAATGTTTATCTCGGCGGCAACCGTCACCCTCATTTCTTCACTTGCTTATGTTCTCTCAGAAGTTTTCAAGAGTCACAAGGCGTAGCTGCTGGTGGTTTGGAGATGACGGAATGACAATGTAAGTAAACAAGTCAAACAGACCTGCAATAAACCTTTTTAAAACATCCTTCAGTGCTGGTTTTACACCCGAATCCTGGGCAATGCAAGAAAGCAATATTGAATGGCAAAAAAGAACAGCGTTCTTCAATCTTGCAGCCAAAAACAATTGACGTGGATGGTGAGAATTATGCGAATAGCACATGTGGACATTGGCGAGGCAGTGGCGCTAAAAAAAGCCTACATCGGATACACGGGTGTCCCTGTTTGCTCGAACGGATCTTGACTCGGGTAGTCACGTCGATTGACATGTTTGAAATTAAACAATTCCATTGTTTGGCTGTATGGAGTTTTAGAACAAGCAAAAATGAGAGCCGCTGGAAATAAGATTTGTAGGCAGCAATTTGGAGAAGAAGTCTGAATAAAAAAGATGCTTGGATTATTTTTTTTGGAGGAATGGTGCTTGGCTGGCAAACTATAAATTTATACCACAAGATCAAACGACCTTTTATCTTCCTCGTGGAGTAAGCAGGGGTTTGCAAAAGTAAAAGGCAAGCGCTGGCAGAGGGCGGAAATGCAGTAGAGTGGAGAACAGTCAATGTTGTTATTTCCCCCAAATTTCCTGTCTCGTTCAATTGCTTGTTTTTTTTTGTTGGAGATAAAAGAATTGATTGGAAGACGAGTGTGCTTTGTCTTCTCGTTAAGCAAGCAAGGCTACTTTTGTACAGATGCAGTAATTGTCAAGCCTACTTGTCGGATAATACAAAAATAAAATAATAATAAAGAAATAGCAGAGCGACTGTTAGGAGTAAATGACCTATGGCGAAGCAAAGATATGATGCAAAGACGTATGTATGCAGTAGCAGAAAGTAACAAAGAGACCACCGTAGTATCTACGGATGTTGATTTGTAAGGCTATTTGACCTTGTCTCTTGAATTCAGCAGTAAAATTTCAGGAACGGATGATGAGGGGGAGTATCCAAAAGCAAGAGATTGCCCAAAGTCTGGATAGAAAACCAGTCTACAATTAAAAATAAAAGAGACAGAAGATGCAGACGCTGACAGTGCGCAAAGCCTGGAGACAACGCTGCTTGAATGAGCAGCTGGTGAAGCAATTCTGGTTAGGAATCCGCAGATGCGAACAGAATAATGCACTATTATCCTTGGGATATGGATCGTGCGAAAAGCGGAGAAGACTTTTCTTTTGAAGAAGAAAGGGTGTTAAAGATGAAAAACACCAATGCGGTCGAATCCCAATATATTGAGAATTACAATGTGTTGCGCTTGACAAGAGAACAGAGAGGCAGGCGGGTTGGTTGATGAGCCTTGATCTTTATGCCTTGTTGTTCAATGGGAAGAAAGGCTAGAAAGCAAAATGTGGAGGTGGGCAAGGAAAGTAGAAATGTAGAGAGGCACAGAACAATGTTGGCAAATTCTCTCCTTTTATATTTGAATTACCAGCCGTCGGAGACAGAGGAGGCACTAGCATAAAGCGCAAAACTATCATTGCGACCACCTGGAATCTACAGTGGAAACGCATGTCTACTTCTTGTTAAATAAACACAAAGGGACAGAATGAGAAGAGGATGGGAAAAGGGGGTATTGTCTGCACAACGAACACCACAGAAAAAGGGGCCGCAAACGACTACTTGTTCAAGCGCATTGTGGCAGAAAAGCATGCAGATATGACGAGCCTAGGACGATAAAGGCAGGTGGATTGATTGTCTTTTGCCATACAGATGGTGTACGCATCAAGAGGAGAAAAGCAGATATCGGCGCCGCAACGTAGATTGGAAGGAGCAGGGCAAAAGGGACGGGTTGACACACGCCCTTCTTTGGTGCATTTTTCCTAGCATAGCGATACATGGATGCTGCATCGCAGAAGAAATAAGGGGAATGGGGGTGTCCAGCATTTAGCATTTTCCGGTTCCTTTGGATAGCGCCATAAAGGAAAGAAACGGGGTGCGCTCTTCCAATGTGTTTGTGCTAGATACAGTTCTTTCTAGTCAGGCAAAGAGAGAATGTAGCAAGCAAAAAAAACAAGGCGGAAGTTTGGCGTATCTGCAACACATTAATGTTCATCGTCAGAATCCGTCATGTCTTTGTGCTTTGGGCTTATTGTAAATACTGTTTCCCCATCTTTGCATTAAGCAGTTCTGCTTTTCCTGACACACATCTAATTATCTGCTGCCCTACTTTTTTTATGGTTGACATTAATGTATGACAAACATTGAAGTGAGAAGAGCTTATTGCTCAACAATGTATGCAGCGCATGGGTTGTTTGCCTGTTTGTTATCTTTTTATTCTTTTCTGCCATTTGTATGGTGGAGAAAGGAGTTGCAGTGCTCTTTACAACAAGCTATCAAAAATTTTGGAGAATGAACAAGACAATACATAATACGGATGCTTTTCTAGGCAAAAAAAAGTCTTGCTTCTCCATTTTAATAAACCAATTTATTGCCGTGCACTCTGATCAACTTCCACTGTGGGGTTCTCTCTTTTTACTTAGAAATAAAGGTCAAAAAGGCAACGCCAGGAAAATAATTTTAGGCCGCATTGTTTTTTGTCTCCGTCCAAGCGCGTTCATGTAGAAGCACATGTGCATACGCCATCCTTTACTCTGTGCATCCATATTACAACATAAAAAGAAATCTCTAGAGTTTCTGTGTAGTCTGAGTGGCTGCACCATGTTTATCCAAACATATACACCTATGCGCGACATTACGTACACAGCACATTGAAAATGGATAAAAAGGCGTTTGGCCTATATATCTGGCAATTATTAAGGTTATTGTTGTTGTTGTTCTTTGGGGTTGACTTGATTATTTTCAAGTGTTTTCGTATATACCTGCGTTCTTGCAATATTTCTTTGGAAATGATAATTTATTAAAAGCTAACTAGCCAAAAAAAACAATAGAATGTGCTACTCTTGTATTGTCTAGTAATCGTGTGTTTTATTTAATTATAAAACTGGTTTGTTTATTCAACTATTAGACATCACAATAAAAACACGATTTAATACAACACACAAAGGGCATTTCTATTTGTGCAAATAACAAAATAATCCTACACCCGCGTGAAGAATAATATTCAGTAGTACTATTTATTGTAGCTGTATCTGCAGATTTGGAAGGGGCCTACTCTTTAAAATGGTACACCTCGCTTTTTGCATAAATTGGAAATTTGGACATGTGTCCCGCAAAAAAGTATGAAACTCTACAACACATTGCCATCTCCACAAGGAAACATCTGTATTCAACATTTGGCGAATAGCAAAATCACGAACGCGGAAGTGCGATAAATGCATTTCTATGTAATACTGTCACTATATGGCACTTGTCAAATGTCATTGTCGCTTCTTGTCACAGCTGTTGACTGTTTTGGTTGCTGGCATATATCGCAATAAATCATGTTTGTTAAACCCAATATACAAATGATTTTGCCTCTATGTAAATACCACAGTGAAATGAGTATCAGCCAGATAATCCAATTATTACACGCTTATCCAGAATCATCTCGATTAAGTAGAAAGTATCAAGATGTATACATTATTCTTGTTTGAATAATAAAGCTATTAACAAACATTTCTAGCAGAATAGCCATGGAAATGCAGCCAACATGCTTGTGCAGTCAACTCGAATTCATCTTTACCGTCGATTTCGGATATTAAATCACAAAGGGCAGACTGTTTTACGAAAAAAACAATGTGTATATTTCAACCATACAAATAAGCAAACAAACAAACAAACGAGAAAGAGAGGAAATGTGTCTCACACTCAGGAGAGCCCAATGTAAGTGGCGATCATCCCTCTCCCAAAACGTTCATCTTTTATGGACCCAGCTGTTTCTTCTAAAAGTGGTTCTGAAAAGAAAAAGCAGCGTGTACTTTATGCTTCCAGTAATTTCGCCTGCTCTAAATTCCACTTTTTACTGTTATTTACAAGTTTATGTATTTTTCCTTTTACAAAGCAGGGCAGGGCGTGGCGTTAAATTCAAATTGCTACACGGAGGCAACATTTCCGGGGGGAATTTGTCAATATTTGTGAGGGATTCACTTTTGTGGACAAGCTATTATCGCGGGCCTCTCTTGACTGAATATCGCAGGCAGCACCAGCTTTTTTTTGACCCTTGGTTGCCAAAGATCGTGCAGTGAAACCTAGACCAAGTTTTTATCCAGCAGATGAATACAGGAGCTTATACACAACATCCACAGAACCAGTATGGATCAAAAGTATCAAACATCAAATGAAAACGAGCACGCGCGAGAAGCAGCCGATGGAGAGCTATCAACCAAAATTGCAGCCATGTGCGATGACTTTGGGCAGCAAAAGTCCAATGAGAGAGAACGTTCATCTGTTTCGTCAGCTGTGCTGCCTGATGTACACTCTGGGTCTGGAGAGTGCGACTCTGACCATGCAATGAACACAGAGGATGAGAGCCAGACGGTTCTACCCAGCACGTTTGACAATGAGAACAGCATGGCTTTAAACAGGAAGCAAAAGGTACGTCTTACCACGATCAACCCGACAACAGCGAACATTGCTGGGCCATTGTTTGACAGCAGCAACAGCAGCAGCAGCACCAAACCAGCACAGACCACTGCCAGCAGTGTTGATCCAGGTAAGTTTCCAAGTCCACAGCGTTGTGGTGGCGAAAATTCAATCGCTTGGTGGCGAGCATTCAATCCCTTGGTGGCGTTTCTACACATTTTATTTCCTGTCCCCTTCCCCGCAATACCTACATACTTTGTCGCACGCGAAAACCCCTTTGAATTGACCACCGTTTGATACAGCCTGCTTGTATTCGGTCTTAATTTCTTGCAAGTGGACTGCCGCAGTACTTTTCGCTTGTTCTGTGTTGTTGATTTTGGGCAGATGCACAAGCGAATAGCACGGTCTGATGCGTGAATGTGTGCTCTGTGCATGCGCGTATGTGCTTTTTATGTGCTGTCTATATGCTTTGCGTGCTTGCGCTTGTGTGTGTTGTGTGTGGGGAGCATGTGGAATTAAGTGAAAACCCAGTCGAATGGTTTGACTTTGCCAATTCTCCAAACTGTGTGGAAAAAGAGAAGAATGATGAGCATGGGGTTGCTTTGAGAATTTCTTTCCCAAGCATGACTGCTGGATTAATTATTTTTGTACTATATCCATCCTTTTTTTGTATCGGATCTTTGGAACCGCGCGCAACCAACCGCGTAGGATACATTAAGAACATCTTTATCCGACCAAACATACTCCAGATCGTAATACCCCGATATTCACAGACAGGTAAGCAAGGCCCCTAGACGGGTACCCACTGATTAAAGAAAGTAGCTGGACTAGCCAGCCTTGTTGCTTGATAACAAAGCCACCTGTTGTCCCAACCACAATCGGATGTTCAGCAAAGCCTATCTGCCTACAAGCAGGAAGAATAGGAGGATCAGACTTTCCAAGAAAGTTGCTTGTTGTTGAGTAGTAAATGGCTTCTGGCTTGTTACTCTTGCTTTCAGCTGCACTGGCAGGCGTGGCTTAGGGCGGTCTGCTTCCCTTGTCTAGAGCTAAATGCCCAGCGTGCCGCCTGCTTGTCTTCTTCTTGGCCTGTACACAAATCTTCTGGTTGCACCCTAGTCACACAGCAAGCCGCATGCACTAGAGCTAGGGCTTTTGGATAACAGGAGCTAGCCGGAGCGGGTGTGGCAAAAATGATGCCGCCGGCTTCCAGCGCCATTCCCTGGCCTTTCAGCCGTAAAGGCTGCCATGTGTTCTTGCTCTGTCTTAGGGCACCAGGGACCATGCCTGCAAGCTGACCCAGGACACGCCATGTGTCTATCCCTTTTCTTGCCAATTTAGGCGACAGAACCAGTAGAACATGGCGCTATAGGCAAGCAAGCTTTTGTAACACCTTCAGATAAATACGGCTGTGCTCTGGATCTGGCTCGTCCAGATACTATGTCACGTTGCGTTTACCACAGCCTGATAGCCAGGCTAGTCACACACAGTGCTCGCTTAAAGAAGCAGGATAAAAAGGAGGGAGGAAATGGGGGCGTTGCACAGCGTGGGCAACACCGACATCGTTTATCCCCTTTCCTTTGCTTTTTTTGTCTGTGTTTGGTGCAGCAGCTCTCTACTATCCATTGCTGTTGCTCATGCATTTTTTTTTCTTCCACTATTATAAAGTTTTTATTCTTTCCTTCTCTTTTTTCCCCTTTCTCTATTATTTTTCTCTTCTTCCAGAGTACAGCTGCCGCTCGTGCCAAACACCAGCGGTAGAAGTTGCTGTTTCCAAACACATAGCGCTTTCTTTTCTTTATTGTTTACTCTGGCATAGCTTTTGCTTTTGTCCAAAATTACCACAATAGTAATTCTACTCTGTTTGTTTGCTCACATTCGTCCCTCCCATTTACTGAATCACACAGAGCACGCATTCATTGCCTAGTGTCTGTTTCCTTTCTTTTTCTTATTTATGCACTCACTATATTCCTAATTCCTGCGACCTTGAACGACTACCACGTTTTATAGAAGCGAAACCCAGTCCAAGCATCTCAGAGCTTTCGGTAGACTCTTCAATTGGTTACTCTCGCGGACAATCCGGTCGGGAACGTGCCAGGTACAGTGTTTAAAATTTTTCTGTGTCAATGTTTGTGTTTCATTTTTTTGTTGTCGATGCTCTTGCTCTTATGTTTGATATACAGAGTCTTCTGATGCACTCTTCTTTGGGCATGCCGCATACAACTATTTATACACTTTTGTATGTGCAAGCGATTGGCATGCTGCTTTTCCCCTCCTATTTCCACTACATTGATGCAAGCGCACAAAAAAGTGTATATTGCAACAGGCTTTTCTATGCTTTTTGCTTTTTGATATTTATAATTGTCTAGTCAAGAGAGCGCGGATTTATTTCTGTTTTCGTTGAAAATAGATATTAAAGTTGTATTATCCACATTACCTTCTCTACTTGCCGTGTTTATTAGCTACTACGCAGAAGACTTATCTCCGTGCTCAGAGATTGCGGAAGGCTCTGTTTTCCCCAATCACTACTCAGGCTCATCCTTTAGCCGCAGCAACACTGGAAGCGAAGCAGATATCGCGAGAAGCGATAGCCAAAGCGGGAATAGCAGCAATAGCACCGGGGGCAGCAAGTGTACCGAACACGAAGCTGCTATACCGTCCTTTATGCCAGAAAGCCAAAATCAGATACTAGGCAGAAAAGGTGGTCGACAGGGCAAGGCCCCAGCACATGAACGAACGCTTACCGAGGCTATCTCTTCTCGGGCAACAGAACAGGAAGACTTTGGAGAGCCATACTCACCAACTGGGCCAAACTTATCGGAGCCTGAGAGCAAACCAGGCCCCTCCTATCCGCGAATCCCCGCACGTCCTGCCAGAAGAACCACTATGGGTGTTGGTGGAAGCGGCACCAGCACACTTGGACTAAACTATTCTGACGCAAATATTTTTCCTATTAACTCAAGGTCATCGGCACCACGGAGAGCTACAAAGCACGGCTCAAAAATTGCCTCGCCATCTTCATTATCATCACTACGCCGCACAAGCATCCATAAGTTGAGGACAACAGAAGGAACAAAGACAAAAGAGCTGGTATTATCTCCCGAAGCAGAAGAGGAAGCAGAAGACGAGGAAGAAGTAAGCCAAACCAACACATCAGCATCGTCACCTTCAGTATCCTCTCTTCCAACTAGACAGTTAAGGCAACTTGGAAGGACAAAAACCATAGGAACGCCTCGACAGACAAATTCTGGAATTTCTCAACCCTCTGTACTACGCGTTGCAGCCAAATCAAATCCTAACAGTTTGGCCACACGAGCACGGGATAACCGTTCGACAAGCAAAAATCAGATTACCTCGCGAGTCACTGATTTGAAAAAGCCTCAACCGACGATAGCAAAGGCCCAAACCATGTCGCGAGCCACCGCGAGTAATTATCTCAATCCTCAGTTAAGACGCCGCAGCAGAAGTGGTGGGTTTGAGAATGCACCGACACAGTCGCCCGAAGATGAGGACGCGGGTGTTTCACATATGGACACAACGCAAGTTCCCGGCGTAAAGACGGGGGCAGCTACTATCAGCACTGCCACACGAACAAGGCTTGTTGGAGGTGGTGTCAATGGTCGATCAAGAATACAGACGGCAGAACGGCAGTATTCAAATAGGCCATCAAACAACGCGCACACTGCGGCTAATGGTGCAGATGAGGAGCGGAGCGCTGTTCTTGCGACTTCTGCCGCTGCAGGTGCGGCAGGCCGGCCACGTCGGATGACTCACCAGGCCACTAGACTATCTATTGATCCAGAGCGCGCACGAGCAGCAGCAGGACACGACACGTCCAGACGCATGCCTCTCACAGCAACAGGAACTGGGCCAAGCAGCAGCAGTCGACTAGCAAGTTCTTCTGATAGGGACTCTAGAGATAACAGTGCTCAGTCCAAACCTGGATCTGGCGCATCGCAGTCGCGAGCATCTGCCAGTTATTCGAGAACCCATAGGCCGCTTCAGGCAAAGCTAGAGACATCAGTGAAGTCACCACCAGGCGCAGCAGATACTGACCGTGCACGGCTAAATGCTATTGGCGTAGCTGCACGCACAGGAAGGGCGGACGGTGGAGCAAAACTGCCAACGTGGCGAACGCAACAGAATGTACGCGACGCTGAAGAGAAGGCCTCTGCAACAGGTGGAGGAAGTGGTGCTCCTTACCGCACGCCAGCAACATATACGGGCGTAGCAGGCACAAAGCTAGCGCATCGTGAGAGCAACTCTATGATGAATTCTCCGAAAAAGCCTGCTGATGATGGCAATGGCGATGACGTTCAAAAGCAACAAGACCAACAGTCTAAACTTCGTCCAATGAAGAATAAGCCTACTCAGAACACAGCAGGGCGTAGCCAGAACAATGCGCCAGTGGCGTCGTCAGCAAGTGCAATTGGAATTGGCAGTTACAGCTCGTCCTATCAGCCATCCGCAAACAGACCTGGGGCGCTTCGTACAGGTGTTTCTGCCAGCGTTATAGGCAGTGGTAATAATGCAGGAGCGTCGCAGGCAACAGCGCCAAATGTGCCTCTACAGACGCATCCTATTGTTGGACAGGGCGTTCGGTCACAGGTCATGAGCTACCAGCAGCGTTTTGGACAGAAAAAGGGGCCGTCTTCTGTCGTTTCTGCGGCGCCGGCGCCGACACAACAGACCATGAATGTCCAGTATTCTGCGCCCAAGGCTCCAGGAAACGAGCAGACGTCTTCTGGCACTGGGCAGCCGCAGAAACAGCAAGGCTTGCAGGTCTCTGTGCCAGTACACTCTTCGCAGTCGCGAGCTCATTCATCGTCTGCTCACTCGTCATCCCGGCTAAGTGGCCGGACGCCAGATGACATGAATTCGGGTGGTGTGCCAGCACTGACGCCACAAGAGGCGATTGCTCGTTATGGACAGCAGCTGAGCGCTCAGGAACGCGCGGAGATTCTGGAATTTCCACACATATATTACGTGGGCAACGCAAAGGCGCGCGTGCCTGGCCGTGGGGCTTACAACTTTGATGACGAGCGCGGCGACTACATAATCCACAACCACGACCATCTGCTGTATCGGTACGAGATATTGGAGATCCTCGGCAAAGGGTCCTTTGGACAAGTTCTTCGCACACGTGACCACAAGACCGGCGAGATTGTTGCTATCAAGGTTATCCGCAATCGCAAGCGCTTCCACCACCAAGCGCAGGTGGAGGTTAAGCTTCTCGAGTGTCTGCGACGGTGGGACCCTTCAGGCGCGCATAACATACTGCAAATGACCGCGAGCTTTTACTTCCGTAGTCACTTGTGCATTGTGATGGAGCTTCTCAGCATCAATCTGTATGAGTGGCTAAAAGCGCACCAGTTTACAGGAACTCCGGTCCCTCTGCTGCGTAGTTTCACGATCCAGCTGCTCCAGTCGTTGCAGTTGATGGGCCGCCATCGCATTATCCATGCCGATCTAAAACCCGAAAACATTCTTCTTGTCCATCCGCCGCCAATGCCATCCCGCCGCAACGCCGGACCTTCTGGAGCAGCTGGTGCCTCAACCCATCCACTGGCCAACCCGCAGCTTGCTGCCGATATGCATCGTGGGGCCTACGCCATCAAGGTCATTGATCTTGGGTCGAGCTGTTTCGAGACCGAGCGCGTGTACACATACATCCAGTCCCGCTTCTACAGGGCGCCCGAAGTTATATTGGGTCTGCCCTACGGCACAGGAATCGATGTTTGGTCTCTTGGCTGTATTGTCGTTGAGATGCTGACTGGATATCCCTTGTTCCCGGGCGAAAACGAGCGCGAACAGCTGGCAAGCATTGTTGAAGTCCTCGGCCCACCTCCTGCGTATATGCTTGAGCGTGCACCACGCTGCGGTGACTTTGCCGATCCCGCGCCCTATGGCGTGCAAGCAACACCTACGGGCGGAATGATGCTTTTGCCGAACAACGCGTGTCTTGTTGGAAACGTTGTTATCAAGCCGTACACCAGCAGCAAGGGCAAGAAGCGTCGTCCTGGATCTCGGCCGCTTGCGCAGGTGTTGGGACGCGCGCGTGATCCACGGCTTGTTGATTTTATCATGCGGACGCTGGCGTGGGATCCCGCGGTGCGGATCACGCCTGAAGACGCGCTTCGCCATCCCTGGGTAACCGATATGCCGATCCAGCGCCAGCCCGCAATGGGCATGGCGGCAATGCCTATGCATTATGCCCCGATGGGCGCACCGCAGCCGGGATACATGATGGTTCCCGGGGGTGGCGGCCAGGTGGCACCGCAGCCACATCAGATCCAGACACAGCATTCGCAACAAGCAGCAATGGCAGCAGCAGCCCACGGCGGCTACATTCCACCGCAGCTCACGCAGCAGCAGCAACACGCTGCATATGGCAACATGACACGAGCCCGAAAGGCTTGACTTTTGTATGTTTTTATTGTTTTAATCGGAGACAACTGCGCAACTTTTGGTGCCGTTGTTTTGCTGTTTTATAATTATTCTGCGTTAGTGAATGTGTGTCGTAGTTTTCTTTATACTATAATTTCTTTTCCCCAGCTCTTACACTCTTGAGAAAAAAGAAGAAGAGGAAGCAAGCAAACATCTGTGCGGTTTGTGGATGGGCGACTAGAGTTTTTAACATTGGATACAACAGGGTTAAGTATAGATTTTTTTTTTTTAGCGAAAACAAAGATGTCATCACCACCATCAGTAGCAGCTTCTTGCATGTTTCTCTTCTTTTTTCCTTTATCTAATTATTTATTTATCGACACTTGTTTCTTCTTCTTCTTTATATATTGGTAGACAAGGTCTAATACCCATAGCACACACCCTACTAAGCGCAGCAGCGACCAACGGTGCAACGAAATGGTTGATGCCGAAAGCCAGGATGGCTACGAAGGCAATGTCTCAAGCAGCCATTCTCCGTTCAGCGATAGTCAAATCAACAAAATCAGCAGACGACATTGCTTTGTCGCATCAACTGTCACCCCTGTTGATGTTGCTGGCATCCGCATACTGCTTGTGCCGGTTGGGCCTGTTCGACGAGAAAAGATGCTGCATTGGGTGAATGCAATAGCACAGTTCTCCAGACTCTCAATTTCCGATATCATGCCCCATGTGGAAGCGTCGTTGGCTGCAAAGTACTCGGGTACTTCTTATAAAGAAATTGGAAGTAGCGGTGGTAGCGGTGCTGCTGCTACTGGAATGGCGGCTGAAGGCGAGCTGCGTTTTCTTTTTTCGGTAGAATCAAATGACGACCACGAGTATCTCGAGGGTCTGCAGACGTACCGACAGATTTTAGGCGTCATTGGTATTTTGGATTGCCAGCTTTGTGACAGCGTAGCAGACTGCTATGAAGAGTTTCTGCGCACGTTGTCGCGCCACACAACAGCAGTCGCGTACAGGTGTTGGGCATTCGATCCCCTACCCGAGCAGCTCGACGACGTCAATGGTGTGACTGTTATTCCGAACGCTGGTGGGACGCTGCTGTTCTATTTGCAGACACTGCTCTGCGACTTTGCTGGGACGATGCTCTCGGCACTAGATCTGATGGTCAAGTCGATTGAGGACAAGTCGGGGCTGCAGACACCTACCGAAAACGCCATGCAGTCGCCTTTTCGCCGGTCCTCCAGCTCTCTTGAAAAGGACGCTGTGTCGCCTGCTACTTCTAGTGTCTCTGACATGCACGGTGGCCGGCGTTCAATACAGGAGACAAGCACTGCGGCTGCTCAGACAATGACTCGACGGGTATCGCAGGCTAATTTTGTGCGTCGCGAGTCTACCCAGAGCCTGCCAGCCGGTGACGTGACTTCTGGCGGTGGCGGTGGCGGTGGCGGTGCGGCCAGTACTCCGGGTGGATCGTCTCAAGCGTCTTCACGCCAAGGACGGTTTGGAGGAGAGATCGATAGAGATATTGTGACAGCAAATATGGGCAAGCCCGACATGGTGCATCCTAGTTTGTCGCCATCCGATTCTGCGCGGGAGAAAAAACAGGTGGCAAACAACAGCATGGGTGATTCAGCTAGTTCTGGACGATTGAAAAAGCTCCAAGGCGATCTGTACCTCATGTCAGGCCGACTTGGGGAAGCGTGCAATGCGTTTTCCACATCCATAGATGTCAGCCGGACGTTCTCTGACTACCTATGGCAGGCGGTTGCGATGGAAGGGTATTGTGCTTCGCTTTTGCAAATGTGTGAGCGGCAGAACGAGCGTCGCCTCGTAAACGCGCACCTGTCAGCCATACCTAAGACAAGTGTTAGTGAGACCGCGTTTTCCCTTGCTAGCATCCGTGCATCAATGACAAGGCCATCTCAGGCAAATCCACAGACCGCAGCGAATGTGAAGGGACCTGCTGTGGCCACAGGCAGTACATTGGCGCATGAAAGGGATGAAAGCAGCACTGGAGGTCAGAAAGACGTTCCAAGCGAGGAATTCAGTCTTGTTGAGGTCTTGGGAAGAATCAGCGAGTTGTTTGGGCAAATTCCGCTTCTTTACGAGAAATGCTACTCATTCACACCTCTATTGCACGCAGAAGCGTGTATTCGTGAAGCACTCGTGCTTTTTGCAACACGGGAGTCGTTTCTGGACGACCCCGAAAGAGCCCTTAACTCGCTTCTTGAAATTCATAGGCTTCATCCAAGGCCAATGGACACCGCGTCGCAGACAACCCGAGACGTGGTAGCAAACGTTCGAAACATTCCATTGAGGTCTGTGATCAACGACTGGCTGCAGCGCGGGTGGACCAGCTCATACTCGTCGCTGGCGCTGTCAGACCAGCTGGAAATGTCATCGGAAATAAGTGGTCTGTTTCGCGGGTTGGGCTACAACCGAAAGTCATTCTTCTTCTTGCGCCAGTTCCTGCTCATGGCTGTCCCTATTCTTTTGCGCACATCGGCAACAGGCAAGTTTAGGAGTGATTTGAACTACTCCTCCTCAAGCACACCTGTCCGCCAGAGCGAATCCTCGGCACATGGGTACTCTGCGATGTCAATGTTTTCCGACGGTGCCAGTGCCTTTGCTGCGGTGACCGCTGCCGCTTCAGCTGCTGCTGCTACAGCCTTCACCTCACATTCGCAGGCTTCTCAGCCGCCGCAAGCGCTGGTTAACGCATCACGCACCGCTCGTTCTTCGTTCGAGTCTGGCGAATCCTTCACAACCACCAATCCAAATCCCTCCGATGAAGCCACGACCGTCTTTAATGCATCGCTTAAGGAATGGGCGACCCGGTCCAAACCTACTTTAAAGCAGGCGGTGGTCGCGTGTCTTGATGTACTGATTCATTCGTTTAGCTCGCAACCAGGTCGAGACGGTACTCTTTATCCTAACCACAAGCTTGATCGTACCCAGTTTGGTTTGCATAATGGATGGCTTAGCATCCAGACAGATACTGTTCGCGAATGTCTGTCGATTGCCGAGGCATTGCCTAGCTATCCTCATGCGATTGCAGCTGGGTTTCGACTTATGAGCTGTCTCAACGAACTGGCTGCCATCTCGCCGGAATCGCAACAGCGCTCTCTGTCGGAAGAGCAGCATATGGTGCGAAACTATCTGAATCGTACAATTGCGATCTACCATCAACAGTACCACTTTGATTCGCCCACCCTACAGTCTAACGTGTCCGTAGAAGACGTAGTGCCAGGTCAGAAACACCGACCGCGTGTGGGTGGAAGAGACTCTGCGGTTGTTGGTGGAGCATTGGATACACTGCTGGTTGGAATACAGTTCTGCGTCTTCCCTGGGAACTCTGTTCCTGTTTTGCTGTCCAACAAAGCAAATGCCTCTCATAAAGAGGCACCGTCACTATTTCTGCACAATCCGAGCGCTCAGCAGCAAGGTGACACGCCTCCGCTTCTCGCCGCCCATGAGGACGCATACTTTATAGCCACGCTGTCCAACCCATTCCCATTCGGGCTGCAGCTAAACGAAATTGGGATCATTGCCACCATAGCGCCGACATCTCAGCTTGATGACCAAGCCATAGGGAGCGGCAGTGACAATGCTGCTGTAGATAGTGTTCAATGCTTTGTTCCAGCCCGGGTGCAGGGCCAGGTACTGCTG
This sequence comes from Coemansia sp. RSA 1200, assembly GCA_027578915.1. Classification (NCBI taxonomy): domain Eukaryota; kingdom Fungi; phylum Kickxellomycota; class Kickxellomycetes; order Kickxellales; family Kickxellaceae; genus Coemansia; species Coemansia sp. RSA 1200. The sequence continues at coordinate 29,025 of JANBTT010000124.1, read as the reverse complement.
AAGATTACGCCCAAAGCACCTGGACAGCTGAAAGTTAAGGGAATTCGCCTATACTTGTTTCGACACTTGTTTGTGGAGTGCATGCTTGCGGAGGAACAGGAGATCGATGCAAAGCAGCGAATACGCGAACTCCCGCTCAAACAGAGACTGGAAACAGAAAGGAACAGTCTTCTTGGGCTAGATAAGCCGCTGCCGGGGTCGCCATCAGTGCAGCTGTCGACAATGAATCGCGGATATCTTTTGAGCACAACAGTTGTGCCACCCTTGCCTCGTTTGTCAGTAATCGAGAGCAGTCTGTCACGGGAAGAGTCGCTGAGCCTTTACGAAGGAGAAAGTCGTGTATTGACTCTGACGCTTGTAAATGGCAGCAGTCTTGTTGCAGCAGAGAGGCTCTTGGTGGCATTTGAGCCGCTGACGGACGACAAAAAGCCGGGGGACGACCAAAAGACCGATTTCCACATGTGCGATCTCGTGGATTCTGCATTTACCTATATGCACGAGTCTGACACGCTAAATGTTGATCCGCAACAAACGTACTGCTTGAAAGTGCGGATAGCTGGGTTGTCTGGTCTGAAAGGCGGTGAGATTATCGTGCGGTACGGATCTAGTGCAGTACCAGAGTGGGCCAGAGAGCTGCGCTGGCCTGTCTCTGTTACGGTTAGACGGCTGATTGTGCCCTCTGCTGGCAATGGCAGTGGATTGTGGACAAAATACAGCGATCTTCCGCCATACATTGCTCAGTCGTTCTGTAGCATCACTGATATCAATGATGGCTCTTCGAAAGAACTGGTCGAAGCACTGCGTGCTGCATATTCGGATGGCGATGAGGCCATTATGACGGCGGAGCACAAGGATTCGGCAAATGACTTGTTTTATCTTGTAGAGATCAATCTTCAAAACATGGGGTCGACAGATGTGCAGCTGATAGTCGAGACTGATCTCTCGGCAAAGCCAAATACAGATACGGACAGTTTGCACTCGAACACCATGAAAGACAAGGATGGCAGGCTCGTCAGGACTCTGGCTGCAAATATGCCTGGCTGGCGGTCATTGACGCGCATTGTCATCCCAATGCGTCGCACCTATCTTTCTAATAAGACCATTTCTTCGCCAATTCCTGGAATCGAGGCCACTGGTGGGCCAGACAAGAGCGGATCCTATCCTTGGCGAACATCACTGGCGCGGGATGAAGGACAGCAAGGACAGAAGGATCAAGCGCTGCAGGAAGAATGGAGACATGGTGACGGCATCCAAAGGAAACTGCGTCAGTTTGTTGTGTCCCAAACGGCAAACATGAGCAAAGCCGATCTGGCAATGCGGCGAGAGCTATACTGGCGCCAGCTTGATATTGCAAACCGCGTGAGGATACGTTGGGAATGCCGGCAGTCTGGGCGGACTGGATACGTGGATCCGCGTCTGCTGTTTGTTCTTGACGAGAGTGATCTTGTTGTTGTGCGGCCTAAAAGTCTTCGTGCGCAGATCAGTATCGACGGCGTTGCAGCAGGCAGTGTTGACCGGGGCGTGTTGCGAGCAAAGTGCATAACCGGCAGACAAAGTACTGTGGAGTTTGCGTTGACAAACAAGCTATTCAACGATCTCGACATGGACATTAGCGTCCATGCTCCAAGCAACGATGCAGCTGGTGTGGATGAAAGCCGGATAACTGGTGGCTTTGGGGAGGAGAAAGAAGAGAAAGCACCTTTGGTCTTTGCTGCGGATGCCTATTATCACGCAAACAAGACATGTAGTGTAGATGCGCTTGCAACAGCCAATGTGGATTTCGGTCTGGCATCCAGTCTACCAGATTCGCGGATTGGATTTAGCAAAGGCCGTTTTGTGTTCCGGCCGACTAGCGGAGGCCTTGGTACAGACGGCAGCCTTTCCACTAAAGATGCTTATTATCGCCACATTGACTCCAGTCTATTGGCGGTTCCTCCATTGCGACGTCCAACCGGCTTGTTCTTTGACGATATCCAAGGCATGCATCTACCGGAAATAGCACCCGGCGAGACACGTTTAATCACACTCCCTGTATACATTTTGCATCCTGGACGCTACCAGCTGGAGTACAAGATAAGCAAGAGAGAATCTCCGAGGAGATCAACGGGTGACGACAGTGCCGATGATCTAGTTCAGGGAATTCTTGTTATCGAAGGCACATGCGAATAAGTTGACAAACGAAACGGTCTTTTGTTTTATATTTATTTTCAAAACAACACTAAAACAACATGTATAGCAAAGGTGTGGATAACAGCAGACCAATACTTGCTATCCTTGGAGATCTTCTTTTTGAGCGAGCTTGGTTGCGTATTTCTCAACCATGGCAACGATATCCGCGCCATGCAGCTCGCCCGCGTTGATGTTGAGATTTTTGCCGTCCTTGAAGGTGACGTCGACCGTTGCCGGGTCTGTGGAGTAGTCTGTTGTTACGATTTTAATGTCGCAGCTGGGATTTGCCATTGAATTCTTTTTCGACAGCGCCTGGTTGAGGAACACCGTTGCCGACGTTGAATGCTTTGAAAAGGGACAAAATGCGACCCGGATTTTTGTAATTTGTTTGAGCATGGACATTCTCTGATCCTTTTTCTATTCTGATGGCGTACGCACAACCAGGGTCAAGTCAAATGAAAAAAATAATACAACTCTGCCAAAAGACAATAGAATCCTTTGAAATACAACAGAAAGGAGAAAAGAGAGTGGAGCTGCGTTTCAGCACGATCAGGAGGAATCAATCCAGCTCATACCGCTGATAGATCAGCAAGCTTTTGCACTGGTGGAATCAGCAATCGAATCAATTGGGTATGAAAGCGCGGCAAGATCTAATCATGATGGCTTTCCTATGCTTCGGTTTTAGAGTGCTGTTTTTTCGGCCAAGTCAGAAGGTTAACCTTTTTGTTTTATTTTGTTTTATTTTATTTCCAAACAACAAAACCTTTTTCTTGAGCATCATTTCTTGTCATTTCCTTCATTTTGTTGCAACGAGATTACAAAAAGGAAAAAAGCAAAGCACATTTCTTTCATCTCTTGCCCTTTTTTCCGTAGCAAGCACCATATCGATACCATTTCACTTTTGCGATGAGCGCAAGCGATACGTCCGAGAAATCAGAGCCCGAGGTAGCCGTGGGCAGCACATCCACGCGTAGCCCCAAGTATGGCGACGACCCCAACTCTGCTGTTGATGCCCAGGCAGCGCTGGTCATGCAAAAGGGGCTTCTGGACGACATAATCGATGGCATTCAACTGGGGGTGGTCATAATCGTTGTCATCTCCTTTCTCTTTATCGCCATATTTGCTGGCAGCCTCCCAACAGTCTTCCCGGCCACCCAGCCCATCTACGATTTTATTACCGGCATTCCAGCGTTTGTTACCGGCATTCCAGAGTGCGCTCTTATGATTAAAGAGGAGTTTCCTACGACGCTTGACGAGGCAATTATGCTTTCGTCTGCACTCGCTGCTTGGCTCGAGGACCTACTCCACACATTGCCATACAAGCAGTGCGTGTTGGCATTCTCATGGGCAAGCTATCTCTGGGACACATATCTCGACATTCGTCAGCGCGACCGTCTTCATGAGGTGCGGCGGCCGTTGGCTGTCTCATCGTTTATTTCCCGCCAAGCGTACATTGAGGCCAATGCCTATGGGCTTGACCAGAGCAGCCTTGGGCTGATTAACAAGCTGTTTGACCAACTTGCTACCACCGTTATAATTGTTTACGATTTGATTCCGATGCTCTGGACCGCCGTTGGAACTGCCATGCTGGAATATGCTGGCTTTGGTGCGGAATACGAGATTACCCAGTCTGTGCTGTTCACCTTTGCCGCGTGTCTAATTGCCTCATTCCTTTCACTGCCGTTCTCGCTGTATTCGACCTTTGTGGTTGAGAAGAAGCATGGCTTTAACAAGAGTACACTGGGAATTTTTGTCTCGGACCTTCTGAAATCATATGGTCTGGGTGCTGTGTTTGGCGGACCACTGATCGCTGCTTTCCTTTGGGTTGTGAATAAGACTGGGTCGCAGTTCTACTTGTATGCGTGGGCGCTTATGGCTGGTACCCAGGTTCTCTTCATTCTGATATTCCCCACGATCATCCAGCCACTGTTCAACAAATTCGATCCTCTCCCCGATGGCGAGCTTCGCAGCGCAATCGAGGCATTGGCATCACGCCTGAATTTCCCGCTGAAGAAGCTCTACGTTGTCGATGGCAGCAAGCGCTCCAGCCACAGCAACGCCTACGTCACAGGCTTTTTCAACAGCAAGAAGATTGTTGTGTATGACACCCTTATCGAGCAGTGCACAACCGACGAGATTGTGGCGATTATTGGACATGAGCTTGGACACTGGAAAAAGAGCCATCTTTTCCGCATGCTGATTGCGGCACAGATCCAGACCTTTATGATCTTCTTCACCTTTGGCTTGTTTGTTGGCGAAAGGACAATGTACACCTCGTTTGGTATGGACACGATGCCAACCATTATTGGGTTCGTGTTCTTCCAGTACCTCTATGGCCCACTCGAAAGCGTTCTCCAGTTTGCAATGAACTTGCTTTCGCGTCTTCATGAGTTCGACGCCGATGCGTTCTCCAAGAAGCTCGGGTTTGGCAAGTCGTTGGCCAGCGGTCTGATCAAGGTTCATGTTGAGAACAAGAGCAATCTGAATCCAGACCCGCTTTACTCTGCTTACCACTACTCGCATCCACCGCTCGTCGAGCGTCTGAACGCACTCAGCGATCCAAATGTTGCACCAAAGACAGAGTAACTGTGGCTCTTTTGAATAGTTTTCATTTTTCTTATTGACCGCCCTCTACGGACTTTATGCAAAAACAAAGGGACAACGATTGTAAGTGAAAAATTTTAGAAAGTGAAGATGTACATATGATTCTGAACCACGACTGTCGCAGGTTTCTGGCGGTTTACCGTGATATCGCTTCAATTGCATTAACGACCACTTTGCGCATCGGGGCTGTCATCTTGAACTGGTCTACCGTATCGATGGTGCACCATGCATAGTTCTGGTGTTCGTCGGGGTTTAATTTAAGTGCATTAATGTCCCTCACCTCCACACAAAAGTTGAGCTGCTGCGTGCAGATGCTGCGCGCGGTATCGTTCACATCATTAGACTCATCAGACTCGTACTTTGTTGACCAGTAAGAGAATCCAGGAAACTCGTTGAAGACCTTGGTCACAACAAGCGACGTTTCCTCCAGAACCTCCCGCACAACCGTATCAACAATCAGCTCTCCGGGGTCGACGTGTCCTCCAGGGATCTCCCACTCGTTAGGATAGCTGCGCTCATGCGCAGAGCGTTGCACGACAAGCACGCTTGGCTTGTCCTTGGTTGGACCAGCAATTGCTGCGCCAATAACTATGCGATGTGGCTTTAGGGCATCCTTGTAGGTACCCAAGTATTCCTCAGCAGTCATTCTGGCCGCTGGCCCAAGGGATGCATCGATGGTGGTGCACTTTGTCATCTTTTGAATAAACAAAAAGAAAGAGATAAAAAGCGATGGCAGGTATAGCAGAAGGAATAGAAAAAGCCAAGGAGCAAGGAAGACAACCAAGGCTGCCTTTATTCTACTTGCTATTTCACAACTAGCATGTATTTCCAAATAACAAAATTGTCACTTCAAGAATACATATATCAGCTGCGGTTCGGATGAATGCTAGATAAATTTCATATTATCTCCAGTCAGTGTGTGCATCAAACAAGATATCGATTCTTCAACATGATGAAGCGCATGCTCATCCCTCTTTTCTGATCAGTAAGTTTCATGATCGGTGATCAGGTGGGTGTAAAAGAAGTAAAAAAAAAATAAAAAAAGTTTTAAAATTCCTTGCTCGTTTTGTGACTTTGTCATTTTTGTTTTTCTTTGTCGTCCAGTCAGTCCTCTTCAGTAATTTTTATTCTTTTTATTCCCTCCCATTATCTGCTTATCACGTAATGGACAGCCTGGAGGTCAGAGGGAATTCGAGCCCACTTACTTCCTCTCGTCCTTGGCGAAAAGTCACGCCCATATCAGGAGGTGGTGTCGTCCCACATGCTGCGCGGGAAGCAAACACGCTGCACTCTTCACGAATCCCCCCATTTCCAAGGGCTAACACGCCGCTTTCGCAGAAAGGAAGCAGTCGTTACGGAGAAGCAAAGGATGCTGAGTCATGGCCGATGGCTACCACATGGACATTTTCGGTTGAAAACAGCTGCGTTGTCGTCAAAGTGGCCAACCGAAATAAGATCGGTGGCAGCAATGGACGCAACACACTAATAACAGCCTCAATTAGTGAGCCGATGAAAAGGAGATATGGATCTATGGCTGAGATGCCTTTAGGTCAGTCAATTGCGTTCCAGGGGATTGTCGATGTGTGTGTTGTCCATGGCGCTGTTTCTGTGTACGGCTATACAGTGGTACCCGAGGACGGCTGGATGCGTGTCTACTCGCCATCGTCGCACCCTTTGGTACAGATCACATCGATACTGCACAAGGAAAAAAGAAGAAGAAGAGGCGAGCGGTCTTTGCCACTTGATATTGTGGGCGATGCTGCTGCCATGGAGGACGAACTGTTTCAGTTACGGAAGCTCTGGAGCGAACACAGAGGTACAGAGCACAATGAGAACAAAGGCAGCATGTCCGTATCGCTAGTTGCATTCCGAGCCGTTGATTGCGGTCTTGCAAAGATTGGGCAAGTGGCTCCACCATATCGTGAGCTATTTACCGCAAAGCCATTCGAGGAGCGCGTTGATGCTACGCCAACAAGCAAAAGGAGTCTCAAGCGAAATCTGGGGGTTTCGCGCAATAGCTCTACACCAAAGCTCATTAGAACCTCAAAGGCGGAAGAAGCCACTGCAATGCTTGAGGACGACCAAAGCGACACTGAGGCAAATGAGGAATACGTAGGGTTGATAGAATTGCACGCGGAAGCCGAGGAGCTGCTGACCAGCACAATTGGACTGCCTGGATTCCATCCGGTTCTGCTTCTGACCAGCGAACAACAACTGCTGATGACTCCGCGCGATTGGATTGAGAGGCTGGATATGGCTGGCAGTACTCCCTTGCAACTAGACGATGCTTTTAACCCCGTGTGCCCGACATATGTCATTGCCGGAGGAAGCTCGCAGGGAAAGTCGACCTTTTCGCGGTTTCTTTTGAACCGCTTGCTCAACCGCTTTGGACGTCTATTTTACATGGAGACCGATCTTGGGCAGTCAGAGCTGGCACCTCCGGGTTCCCTTTCTGTAACACTGCTTTCCAACCCCTTGCTTGGGCCACCATTCACTCATACAAGCCAAATTGAGCCACTCCATGCAATATATATGGGCACAACCTCACCAAAGGGCGACCCTGACCGCTATATAGCTGCTATTCGGCGCCTGTCTGGAGTTGTTCAGGAATATACTGGTGTTTTGCGTTCTGACTCGGCGCATCACGATGCGTCCGGTGGTTCGGCTGTTGATCTAGATAGCCAGGTGATTCCAGTTGTCGTAAACACACATGGCTGGCTAAAGGGGCTTGGACTAGACCTGCACTACTCGCTCTGCGAGATTGTGCAGCCAACAACGTATATACAGCTGTATGATCCACTAGCACGCACCGCGGATAATGAAACAGCAAAGGACGAAGCGTGGCAGGATTCTGGAGACCCTGTTGCAAGCCAACTGGCGCCAATAATCAATTTCTCGTCAATTTCTACCTGCAATCCGCAGCTTGTATGGGTTTCTGCCATGACTCCAGAACGAGCAGTACAGATGCTGCGTTCCAGATCTTCTCCCTCAACGTTCAACAACCCAGCGGCAGGAGAAGAGCGCGATGATTCCCAGCAGGAAGAAGAGAGCGCTAGCTCTATGGCGGTGGATTCGCAACCGGCTTCCGATCTCGTTGTAGCCCAGCCAGAGGCTACAGGTAAAAGAAGCGCCAGACGCACTACTGCCCAAGATATGCGTGTTCTGGCACTTGTCTCTCACTTTTATTGTTCTGGCGGGAGCGTTTGCTTGCAAGGCAACAACGATACTCCGTTGAGATACTTGAAGGACTTGACGTGGAACATGCGGAAGCCGCTTGCTGCATGCCGACCACTGCTGGTTCCGTTGCCAACATTGGTGTTTTGGCTGGGCGACGAGGACTTTCCGCCCAGCCAGTTCTTGAGAGTACTGAATGGCTCTATTGTTGGAGTCATTGCCACATCTGTTACGCATACCCGCAATGGTAGCCCCGCATGGACAAGCGAGACGATTGGCAGTTTGTACGCGGATGATAAGAGCCTAAGTGACAGCGCAGTGTCAAGACTGAGCGAAGCTGGATCCCGCATGCTACTCCGCTCGGCTGTAGAGAGCTTCCAGAGCAAGCAAAGCGTCGACAATGTGTCTCTCGACAGCCTGCCTCAGATTGTGTACGGTCATCCAAGCATGGATACTACTACATTTGTGTGCCACGCGCTTGTGCGGTCGGTCAATCCGATCAATGGCAATGTGCAGCTTATTCTCCCGCCACTGGCTACAAGCTCCGTAGAACAGTCGTCGGCAGCGCATGCGGATAGTCAGGGCTCTTCTGCACAGAAAGCGACAAGCAGTATATTACATAGAATAGTTGGCCTGTACAAGGGGCCGGGTCCGTCGGAGCTTGGAATAGAGCTGCCTATCTGGCCAATGATAGATGGCGGATATTCCAAACGTGCTATGGGCTCGTCATCAGTGTGCACAAAGGATAGGTTTGGAAATAGTCGGTATGGTTCCAATTTGGGCATAAAGGAGGCACCGTATCTTTCAGTTGAAACAGACGAAGGGGTCGGAGCATCCACAGGTCGTTCTCGCGGAGGGCAAATGCGCCGAACACTTCTTCAATAGTAGACGTCAGACAATAGTTTATTATAATATATTGTTTTTATTACTACCGCTGATAATGACCAACCAAATCAATAGCATAATCTTGTCTTTATTGCACAGGAGAAGATCGGGCAGAGTTGACCTTTGAGCGGATCTAATCCATTGCCATATCGCTGCCGCTTTCGCTGTTGTCGTTGCTATCCTCTTCAATATCCATGACCTCATCGCTATCTTCATCCGACGATGAGGCGCCAGACTGCGACAGCGTCGGACCACCATCCTCGGCAGCGTGGGATGTTTGTGCAGGATTCTTTGAGCTAGAATGTGAGCCGTTGCCACCATCCACAACGTCGCGGGCGCTGTCTAATGGCCCAAACAACCCTATCTCTAATGGATCCTTGAGTTCAAACGTCTCGGAATCAAGGTCTGGCACACCGTCAATCCCCAGTATGTTTGACAAGGACAGAATGTCCTGCAGACTATTCGATAGTTCCAGTGCCAGAGTCAACAGATCTGTAATGACAGGATCGCCAGGATGCTCAGCTAGGATCCGATGGTATGCATCTATTGCTTTGTCCAGATCGACATTGGAGTCGTAGCCAGGATCGTGGTAGCAATCAATCGCACGCTGGTGGAGGGTGAATGCCACGGAAAGCTGTATGCTCATGCTATACGGTGCTAGCTCAACAGCACTCCGCAAACAGATCAGCGCTGCATTATAATCGCCGAGCTTGCGCAAGGTGCTGCCAAGGTTTGCAGACAGAAGCGCCAGATATGCCTTGAGCTCGGGAGACAGCTTTGAATTGGTCCGACGGTTCGGCAACGGGTCATTGAAAGCCATGTTTAGTGATCGCTGCACTCGGCTTTTGGTATGCAGTGCGGCAAGAGCAAGAGCAAACGCCAACCGCGCCTTGGTATATGCGCCCCGATTATAATACAGAACGCCGACATCGTTGAGCAGCTGTGGATCCATGTGGGATGTCGAGATCCTTCCAACTTCGTCCGAGCACACACGCTTCTCATTAGAACTCCACGCCAAGATATCGGCGTTTTCAAGCGGTTCCAGCACAGCACTCCATGCCGCTAGCCAACTTGATATATGGCGGCCGCTCAGGCAGCGCGCACTTGCATCGAAGCATGACTCAGCCATGGCCAAGTCGCCCATCTGCAGATAGACGCTCCCTAGGCTAGCTAGAGGCGCATGGGCAAGCAGACTGCCTCGTTCAAAATCCGAACCGCCAGTCCTGCTGTCCGCATCCCCTCCACTCTTGTTGCTAGGGTCATTATTGCCACTACTACTATCGCTGCTATCGGCGTCAAAGGACGGCGTATCTTCGGACCGCTTAGTCCTCTTACTCCGCATTTGGGGCAGCATCGCAGGCGCCGCCGGCTCTGAATCGCGACCACCGCTGTGTATGATTCCCTCGCATCCGCACAAGCCAACTGCTGTGTGCAACGCACGCGTGGCTGACTCCCATTCCCTAGAAATAACAAACGTATGCGCAAAGGCAACCCACGCAACGATGCTGCGCGGCGAAGCTAGTGTTGTTTTGGCCAGCCACCGCCGCGCCTCAGCAAGCGCATGCTCACCCTCTGGAGACAGAGGAGCGCTACGCCGCAATGCCACGGCAGAATCGCCAGCGCCAATATGGCTGGAGGCGGGAGCTGCAAACCCAACGCCATAGAGCATGCCAGCAAGCGGCCATTCATGCTGCGAGACGCCAGGCAGGGTCGCCAAGGTCGCACTGACAAGATAGTAGCAACCAATAGCATACCATGCCAACGAGGCGCCAATAAACTCGTACTGAGTCGGACTGCCAACCGATTGCGCGTTAGTTGTTGTGAAGGTGCCAAGCGTAGACATTGACATTTCCGTGCTGACAGCGGACGATTGCGTGGGACCAAGCGCACACGGATACGTAGCCATCACCGGAGGGCCTGGATGGGTCCATGTTGGGAGGCCCCACAGACCACGCCACGCCGCAGTTGCTGCTGCCGACGAGCTCTGTGCAACAGCGCCTGCGACTCCTTGCACCGATCCCCCCGTGCGTCGTAGACTGCCAGATGTCGCTGCTCCGCTGCCCCCAAACCCAGCACCCGCTCCGCCTTTGGAAGGCGTCTCTGGAATCAAAAGCCCACGAGCGCCAGAGCGCACACGCCCAGCGCCAGAAACCGCTGCACCAGCAGCCGTGCCTCGCGGCAAAGACATTGGAATGCCCACGCTGCTGCCAAACCCACTCCCAAAGCTCCCGCTTCCAGATCCAAAAGACATGATGGATGGCAATGACGAGACTGTATCGGCAGGCTCAATCTCTGCTCGCTTAATTGAGGAAATGCCAAATTCCTCAGCGAGCTCGTGTGCTATGCGGAACAGGGCCTCCTTTGCATGCAGCACAGTCAGCGACGTGATATGAATGGCCGTGGCGCTTGGGTCGGGCACACGCCTCTGCTCTAGAACGGTAACCGTGTACTCCAGACTCTCGCGTGCACAGCCTAGCGCCAGCAGCCGGGCAGCCTGTATTGTTCGCAGTGCCGGATCTCCCGTCAGCTGCGGATACGCAGACAGTAGTCGTGCAGTGGCATCGACTGTACACGTTCCCAGAGAAAAGGAAGTGCGCGTGGCCAGACAATAGTCCCTGAAGAAACGAGCAACCACATGCGACCCTGCACAGCTAGAAATCCAGTCAAGGCTCTCAACTAGCTGCGACTCTTCCTCGCTTGTAAGCAAGCCATACTCATGTATCCCTGACCACGCCTCCCAGCACCGCGGATCCGCATGCAGCGCCTCTACCCACAGTCGTGCAACAAGCGAGTCAATTGCACCAAGCCGTGCTATCTGCTGGCCCTGCGACCTGCGCTGTGTTGGCGTCTTTCCCATATCCAGAGCGCTTGACGCCAAGTAGCTTGCATCGGGATACCGCATGCTAAGCGTCTTTATCCCAGGCGTTTCCTCGTTTCCGCCGACATTTGCCAGCTGGATCACTGCTGCGCCCTGCATGTACAGCATCCAGGCCCGCGGATTGAGCGGGAGAACGTCTGCCTTACCGCTTGCTCCGGTGCGTGGCTGTGTCTTACTTGTCGTGTCCATATACTGTTGCTGAGCGGTGTTTGTGGCCACGGTATTGCTGTCGTGGTCTGATATGGACAAGGAAGACACCAACGACGCTGTCGGCGTTTCGTGCTCGCTTCTAGCTGCTGTCCTCGCAGCCACCGGCGTTTCAAACATCGGCGGCGGCCGCTCATACCGAAGATCACCAGAACGGCGACTGTTACTGCTGGCCAATCCACCACCATATCTGATACTGTCTATGCTCAGAAGCTCCAATGCTTCTTCAGCGCGACCAAGTCTCATAGCAACAACAGAAGCGAGGTACCGACCCTGCGGCGTGGCTCGACATTTTGCAGCGTATAATGGGTTCAGCAGCCATTCCTCGGCCTGCCGGAACTGGCCGTTTGTCACAAAGGCGTCCACGAGCCAGAGAAGATCGTCGGCGTCCCCGGACAGCAGAAACACCTTCTCTGCCCAAATTAGTGCCGAGCACCACGCCATGCCCCTGGCACAGCTTGCTCTCAGCTCCCGCAGGTGAGCGAGCACCTCTGTTGTTGCATCCTGCGTGGTTGACATTGCTCTGGTGTTGCTGCTGGCCCTGCCCCTCCTACAGCGCCCCTCTATCTGTCTTGTATGTATGAATTCCGCGCACGCCTGTGTAAGCGGCCCAGCCAGATAGAATTAAAAATAGGCAAATAAAGTGTATGAAAAGAGAAAGAAAAAATAAAAGTAGAAATGAGTAGTGAAAGAGTAAACAAAGGTCAAGTTTGATTTAAATCTGTTGATGCAATTTTGTTTATTGGCATTCTATACCCCCCGCTCAGACTGCTAGAAAATAACGCTAACAAAGGAAAGGGAAGAACATACAGATCATGGCTAAAAGTACTGGAACCAGAGCTTTTTCTCGTCGGGAGAAGCAAAGTCCGGAACAAAGACATGGTAGAGCACGCGTGAAAAGCCTTCGGCCTCCTCCGGAATGACAAGCCGCTTGTAGTAGGTGTGGTACGCAACAGGCGGGATCCTTTCAGCGCCAACGGGAATGGTATCCAGGACATTTGCGTGGTCAATGTTCTGTTCTTGAACATTGCGGAAGTGGCAGGCCTGCTCAATGCTGGCACGGAAGCTGTCGTTGTGCATAGCAAAGTCCCGCACAGAGTGCTTGAACACGACGGCAATTGACTTTGCGCCGTGCGTCCGGGCGATATCGTTGAAGGTGCTGCGTGTCTCGACACCCGGGTTCGTGTTGTCAACAACAGCGCAGCGCCCGGCCTCTAGTGCGGCACTAACCGCATTCTCGCACTTTTTGGCAGTCTTCAACGTATCCATGTTGATGCGCTCAAACCCAAGGGGCGTCAGATGCGTATTGACAAACGTCGACTTGCCACACGCAGGCGGACCAACAAGGACAACCAAAAGCCCTCTTCCCGCATTCTGTGCTTGCTGTGCCTCCTTCTTCAGCGTGTCGACTAGTCCCGACAGTTCGGATGGGTCAGACGTGAGCATCCGAGGCGTAAAGTGGTTGACCTCCCTCTCTACCGGCGGAGGAAGCACAAACGTATCGTTGCCCAGAGCAATGCTGTTGTTGTCGTGGAAGATATCCTCGGGCGTGTAAAACGGGACGCCAGCATTCCGCGCAAGCCCAATGTCACAAGCGCTAAAGTCGGCCGGTGCGCCCTCGACAAAGCCAGCGGGTCGTCCGGCAGCGTCGCCCACAAAAAAGCTCGCGCTCCTGTCCACCGCCACGCCGCCGTTGTCAAGCTCGGCTATATGCCACATTCCAGGGCACGGCTTGCGCATATAGTCCTTTGCCGTAGCCACAACGACCGTGAACGGGATCTTGAGCACCGACGCAATGCTGGCGATTTTGATACGAAAGTCCTTCGCGTTCTTTGGCATCCCTGGCTTCTTCTTGGACCCCATGAACGCATTCTGATTCGTGAGTATTACGATTTTGTACCCCTGCTCGTGGAGGCTGCAGAGTACCTTGGGTACACTCGGATGCAAAAACTTCCAGTCGTACGGCCCCTTTGGGTACTTCCATCTGCCCTTGACGCAAATGAGCGTATGGTCGAGGTCGAATGCGGCAAACTTGGTCGCCGGTGCTGGTGTTTCGTGGTGTCCAAGCCAAGTGTACCCAATGTTCCTCCAGTCTATCCACGTCTTTAGTTTTGCCTGCTCTCGCTCCAGCTCCTCTGCATCGGCCTTTGCCGCCTGTTTGGCGCCATCCGGACCGGGCCTTGTCGCTTTATTAGTATTAAAGTAGGCATCGATGCCTTTTCCCTTTTTCGAACCGCGGTCGGACAATGGGGCCTTGCGCTTCAATAATTCTCTGGTCATGGCTGCCGTGTGGTGGTTGCGTCGTTTATTGTTGTATAGTTAGAAAATGCCAGTAGGTGGTGAAAAAGACCAGTCGCTATAAAGTGTAGAAAATGCGATATATCTATTTCTCAAGAAACAATAATCCATCAGCAGAGGAGAAAAAGAGAAGACCACTACAAAGCGAAAAGAGAACAAGGGAAGACAATAGAAAGCCGGCGCTAAACGAGACTGCAAAATCAATACGAGTTTCCAGAATTCGCTGACTGCGGTTTTGCTCAATCCAACATACGACCATATCAAGGGCTGCGGCTGGGAGATTCAAACCATGATCTGTTAGTATATTGTATTTACTGATCAAGATGTCAATTTCAGGGAGAAGAAAAAAGTGAATAAAAAATATCGGAGGATTATCGATTTTCGATCATTCATCCGCTTCACACACAAACTAAGAAAGGCAAAGATAGCCACCAGATCGGGCTGTTGCGAGACGAGAGATATCCATACCGAAGAAAGCAGGCATGATAAAGAACGCAAACCTTACTGTGCTTTCCAAAACTAACCCCCTCAAAAACAAAAAGTGCGTGCTTATAAAGAGCATCTCCAGTACATCATCCCATTCACTTTCCTAGTCTTGCACACGGGCAGCAGCCAAAAAAAAAAAACTCTGGCTTTTTCATCTTATCAAAGAATGATATGGCGATATTGCTTCGGAAAAAAAACCTCCAAAGGAAAGCTTATTTGCTACTCATTTTTTGCAGCCCCCTTTTATCTTTGCCCGTAATCAGCAAGGGAAAAAGATGGGAGGATACGGAAAAAGAATGCATTTAATGTTTTTAAAAGTGTGCCTGGAGCATCTCTTTTCTCTTGTATCTTTATCTCCGTATAAATTTCACTTTATTTTTGTAAACAAGCTCTGATATTCTTATTTCCCGGCATATAGTCTGGCTTGTCCTACATTACAATGCTCAGCTCTCGCCTCCACCAGCGTGCGTCAAAGACCTTGGTAAGTGCTTCCGCACGGACCAGCAAGATTGGAGCTATGCTTCTAATTATTCGCATTTCATGGCTGACGGGTAATTCGTTGAATCGAATTCAACTTTCTTCTCATTCTAACCTTTGATACTCATACGATAACCCTGTTATCCGCTCTCTCCCTATCTCTTTGTTACTCTGCAATGGCAGGGTGCTTTCCGGGAGGAGAGGGTTCTTTTTTCCCTATAAATATAGTTTCAGGGCGTTCGCGGCTTTCACTCATCGCGCATCGCGCAGCGTGTGATCGGCACCCAGCCCCTCCGCGCCAAGGAGGCCACCAACATGCTTTCGCCAAAATACGAGGTAATCGACCATACCTACGATGCGGTTGTTCTGGGTGCCGGTGGCGCCGGGCTCCGCGCAGTCATGGGTCTTGCTGAGGCAGGATTCAAGACCGCATGTGTTACCAAGCTGTTCCCTACGCGCTCGCACACTGTTGCTGCGCAGGGAGGCATCAACGCAGCGCTGGGAAACATGACCAAGGACGACTGGCGCTGGCACATGTACGACACGGTCAAGGGCAGCGACTGGCTAGGCGACCAGGATGCTATCCACTACATGTGTCGTGAGGCACCCAAGGCTGTCATTGAGCTGGAGCACATGGGGCTTCCGTTCTCCCGTACGCCTGAGGGTGTCATCTACCAGCGTCCATTCGGCGGACAGTCGCTTGAGTACGGAAAGGGAGGCCAGGCGCGCCGCACCTGCTGCGCTGCCGATCGTACCGGCCATGCGATGCTTCACACAATGTATGGAAACTCACTCAAGTACGATGCCACCTTCTTTGTCGAGTACTTTGGTCTTGATCTTCTAATGGAGGATGGTGTCTGCCGTGGCGTGCTTGCACTCAACCAGGAGGACGGCACCCTGCACCGCATCCGTGCGCACAATACCGTTATTGCCACGGGCGGTTATGGCCGCGCCTACTTCTCGGCCACCTCAGCACACACGTGCACTGGTGACGGCATGGCTATGGTTTCACGTGCCGGACTTCCGCTCCAGGATCTCGAGTTTGTTCAGTTCCATCCCACTGGCATCTATGGGTCGGGCTGTCTGATGACCGAGGGCTGCCGCGGTGAGGGCGGCTATCTTGTCAACTCGGAAGGCGAGCGCTTTATGGAGCGCTATGCGCCAACGGCTAAGGATCTTGCGTCGCGCGATGTCGTGTCGCGCTCCATGACCATGGAGATCCGCGATGGCCGTGGTGTTGGGCCAGACAAGGACCACATTTATCTGCAGCTCCACCACCTTCCTCCCGATGTGCTTGCTGAGCGTCTTCCAGGCATTTCGGAGACTGCTGGGATCTTTGCCGGTGTTGATGTGACCAAGGAGCCGATTCCGGTTCTTCCCACCGTCCACTACAATATGGGCGGCGTCCCTACTCGCTTTACTGGCGAGGTTCTGCGACAGACTGCTGATGGCAAGGATGAGATTGTTCCTGGTCTGTACGCGGCAGGTGAGGCAGCATGTGTCTCCGTTCACGGAGCAAACCGTCTTGGCGCCAACTCGCTTCTCGATCTCGTTGTCTTTGGCCGCGCGGTTGCACACGACATTGCGTCCAAGTTTGAGCGCAACCAGCCGCACAAGGATATTGACTCCTCAGTGACCCACCAGTCAATTAAGGATCTTGATTACGCACGCACTGCCGATGGCAAGCATACAACTGCGGAGATCCGTCTCAAGATGCAGAAGACCATGCAGAACCACGCCGCTGTGTTCCGCACCCAGGATGTCATGGAAGAAGGTGTTGAGCTTATGAAGGACGTCTCCGACCTCTACAGCCAGGTCCGCGTCTCGGACAGGTCTCTGATCTGGAACTCTGATCTGATTGAGACGCTTGAGCTGCGCAATCTCCTCACCTGCGCCTCCCAGACCATCAACTCTGCGGTTGCGCGTAAGGAGTCCCGAGGCGCACATGCCCGCGAGGACTTCCCCGACCGTGACGACTCGCAGTGGATGAAGCACACCCTGTCGTACCAGGGCGATGTCCACAAGCCTGTTGACCTCAAGTACCGCGCTGTTATCTCGAACACTCTTGACGAGAGCGAGTGCAAGCCGGTTCCTCCATTCAAGCGTGTCTACTAAAAAAACACGATGCTCGCAGCTCTCTACAATTTCTTTTTCTTTCTTTTTCCTTTTTCCCCCCTAAACTTATCCAAAAGAAAATACAACGGCCAACTCTCTTTGTTACAAACAATTGTTTCATAGCTACTAGACAAAGAAAAGCCAAAGGCGATACAAAGAAGAAAACCCAACTTCAATGTGACCTAGTATCCTAACGCTGTCCTTCATACAAGCGCAAGAGAAAAATTCCATCCATCAAATGTGTTCGTTTAGTACAGAAGAAAAAAAAACCTCGCTATGCAGAGCGACCACCACGAAGAGCCAGGACCAGATGAATGACAACCTTGCCCTTCTCGCCATATATAGGCTTCTCCTCACCGTCGTTGAAGGATTTATTCTCATCACCGTAGTAGACTTCAGCCTTGTCCTCCGGTTTCATTTGCTTTCCTTGGTAAATTAGCCGCTGCTGGTCTGGAGGGATCCCAATCTTCTCTTCTATCTTCTCTTTGATATCCTGAACCGTATTGTCCTCTTCCACCTGGAGTTCCAACTACAGATATAACCTTGTTTCTTCGTGTATTACGGGGGAAGGGGGTAAAAAATAATGCTTAATATTAGTCGCTTTGCTTGCATACAAAAATTACAACCACCAGCAAAGTAAAGGTAAGTAACCTTTGCTAAACTTTTTGTGTCTGCGTGTCTCCTGCTCCATCAAAACAAATGAAAGAAAAGAGAGCATTCTTGGAGAGAGAGAAAGTGCTTCTTATACATACCTCATTCCCCGTTAGCGTCTACAGAGTGTCAAGCATACAAATAAAAAAAGTGGCAGCGTATGGGCATGTTTAGTACAACATTTCAACAATAAAAAATAGCGACTGTCTTTCACTTACAAAATGCTCTGGAATGTTACTGCGCAATGCAATGCGCCCAAACCAAGCCGCACTTCATCCAGCTAAATGTAGAAGGGTTCTCACCAGATGGATGGTAGCGCCAAACCTCAAAGTCACAATACTCGCTACTTGCCTTGACCGTGATAAGCATTTATAAGGAATTCAACAACGTTTAAAGTGTATAAGAAAGAAAATGTATAAAGAAGTAAAAACCAAAGAGAATGAATTTCTGGAATTCAAAAAGCTGCTCCAACCTTTTTCAAAAACACTTGACCTGAAATTTGACAACCGCAGTCCAGCGTCCCTTGATCGTGCATCAATATTACCCGATCATAATCAAGGAACCCTTCAAAAAAAGTAAGCATATTTTTTTTACTTGTTCTTGCGGGAGGAGGGGCTGACAAATCTGAAAAAGAAAAAAATTGAGCACCAGAAATGGACAGTGTTCTGGGTAGAGTGCTGTGTTTCTCGTTTTGCTTTCCTGCTTTGCAAGTGCTCCTTTTTTCATTTGTAGCGGCATCCTTTATTAGACCTTCTCGCCTACTTTGATCATTGTTTCTTGAACACCAGTTTTATATTTTTTTTGCAGCTTTGGGAAAAGTTCTGGCGTCCGTGTCAAATTGAGAGAAAGCCAAACAATACGCGTATATAGAAAAGGATGTCTCGCAAACAAACACAGCTCAGTGAAACCGAGATCCATATCCTTCTTGGCCAACGTTCAGACAGGGACATACGGAGTGCAGATTCTGGCGATACAGCCTTGTCTGATGCACTGATCCAAGGCAATTATGAATCGATATTGCGGTCGGATACGGCAAAGAGTCTGTTTGGCACCGATCTCGATGCCTCGCTTGCCGATTCACTGTGTGCAGACGGCTGCACTTCACCCTTTGAACCTGACTTTTCGGTCAACAATATAAAACCATTTGTCGCAGCGTTGGTCGACAAGTTCATACAAACCAACGGCAATCAGGCATGGGAGCAGATCACCTGCATTGCTACTGCGTGTCTGTGCGCATTTATCCAGACAAACTGGACGGGACCCGAATTTACGCTTGATCCTGCCACGCTGCTTCCCACTCCGCTGTCTTCTAGATGGTCAGAAAGCTACATTGCTGCCTCTGGTCCGCTGGATCTTCCCGAAGACGTCAACAACACACATGAGATTGGTCGTCGACAGCAGATCGGTCGCGTGTATCTAGGAGCTTCGCAAAGTATCGAGCGCAACAAGCTTGATCGGGGGATTCTGAAGATCCTGGAGTACGATGGAGAGGAGGTGTATGTGCTTACGCCGCGACCACTTTATCTTTATCTGGCCCGGCTTCTGCTTGTCGAAATTCCCGCAGAAGACAAGTATTTGTCAAAGCGTAACGCGGTTTTTCCGTCTGGACATTGGCTGGCTGCCCGTCTTTTAGGGATTCAGCAAAGCTTACTGGATTACCCGTCCCAGACGCTGATGAATGAGATTCTGGACGAGTACAAAAAGGCATCTCTGTTTTTGCCAGACTCGCCAGCAAGCAGCCAGACAGCCAAAAGTAATGAAGCAGTTAATCTTGAGCAGGAAGTGCCTGGTATTGGCTCTGATGTCCCTGGGTTTGGTGCAAGTGATGGTGGCGAACCTGTAGATTCGGGAAAGGATGGATCGGAAGCAAACAATAACGATGTATGGAATTCGGTGCCCTCTCAAGCGCGCGAGCTATGGGCACGCTATCTGCTAGAGGTTGGGGTAGTATACTCGCAGCACCACATGCCCATTGACTCGAAAAAGTACGTTTCGCACGCACAGGAAGCCAGCGGTCTAGAATGGAAGCTAACAGGTGCCAAGGGAAAGCGCACAAAGTTCCAGACGTTTGATGTGACACAGCTTGTGCTTTTAGCTAGAAGCAGCGGCCAACGGACAGACGCTGAAGAAGGAGCAGTTCCAGAGAACTTTGACCTAAACGATGACACTTTGCTGGAACAAATTAGCTTTACCGACCCTTCCCCAGAGATCACCGAGCAAGGAAAGCTCAAGACCATCGACCAGTGTATACTTCTTGCGTTCTGCTTGAATGTGCAAAACGAGAATCCCGCGCATGGGCTGACGTCGGAGCAGATGATGCCCTTTGTGACGCGTGTGCTGAAACATCCAAACAACTGGTCTGTCTACACCATGGGGCTTCTGTTGCGTTCGCAGCTGGAGGCCGAGAATTCGCGCACCTCACAGCGTGCTGCGCTGCAGCTCCAGGAGCTGGTCGACCAGATCTCGCACCCGCTGCCTAGCATGCATGAGGCTGGGGCTGCCGAACGTCTGAGCTACTTCTGGACGCTGGCTCTTCCCAGCCAGTGGGAGTTGGAGCGCCAGCTTGCGGATCGCTTCATGTCGCTTGGTGTGTTCCGCTCAGCACTGGATATCTTTGAGCGGCTTGAACTGTGGGACGACGTGGTTTCGTGCTATCTTTTGCTTGGTCAGATGGAGGTTGCCGAACGCGTTATCCGCAAGCAGTTGGACAAGCACCCGGATCGACCAAAGCTGTGGTGCGTGCTTGGCGATCTCAAGTCAGATCCGGAGCACTGGCGTCATGCGTGGGAGATCTCTGGCCAACGATTTGCGCGCGCAATGCGCTCTCTCGGGTCGTACCATTACAAGCGTCACGAGTACAAGGAAACCATCGAATGCTACCAGGATGCACTGAAACTCAATCCCATGTTTGAATCGTCGTGGTATGTGCTTGGATGCGCGGCAATGGCGCTGAAGGAATGGGACGTGGCAATTCCTGCATTCCGCCGCGTCATCAGCATCGATGCCGATAACGGCGAGGCATATACAAATCTTGCCAGCGCTTATATGAATCTTAGCGATGGCAATAACGGGA
Organism: Coemansia sp. RSA 1200; assembly: GCA_027578915.1. Taxonomy (NCBI): domain Eukaryota; kingdom Fungi; phylum Kickxellomycota; class Kickxellomycetes; order Kickxellales; family Kickxellaceae; genus Coemansia; species Coemansia sp. RSA 1200. The sequence goes on along the minus strand of JANBTT010000124.1, from coordinate 8,008 downwards.
GAGCGTGGAACGTCTTGCGCGAGGCCGTGAAGCATATGCGTAATGTCTGGCAAGTGTGGGACAACTTTATGGCTGTCTCGCTCAAAATTGGACGCGTACCGTCGGCCATTCACGCAATGGAGCGCATTATTGAGCTTCGTGCAGATAGTTCTGGCGCCCAGGCCGTTGATGTGGATGTGCTAAAGAGGATTATAAACACGATCACTCGTGGCCGGCTTTTTGACGGGCTTTCCCCTGCTGATGCCGAACGCAAGAAACTCGAGTATGACAGATACATGAGACATCTGCTTATTGGCACAATCGAGGCACGGATCACCAACTCTGCATCGCTTTGGCGAGCAATGGCGGACTACTGGTTCTGGACGAGCGACTATCGCCATTGCTTGGACTGCTACATAAAGGCATACCGGTGCTTGTCGCAGCGTCCCGAGATATCGTATGCACCGCCTGTCTTCAACGATGCTGCTGAGGCGGCACTCGATCTGGTGTCGATGTACGAGAATGTTGGCGATAAGATGCAACCCGTGGCACGAGTCTCCTCCACGGCTGGCAGCGACGAGCAGCCAGACCAGCAACTACCTGACAATACGGATGATGGTAGCCATCGCAAGGCGGCCGCTGTTTCCGAGCCTGTGTGTGAAGACTGGCGGTACCAGGCAAAGATGGTGCTGCGTGGACTTATTGGCAAGGGGAAAGAGTCATTTGATGGCACACCAAATTACGTGCGTCTTACCGAAGCCCTAAAGGAGCTTCGCCAGGCGTAGATACCAAAAGAGCTTAGAAACAGCTCCATTTCCGCTTCATGTCTCACTCCTCAATTGATTTTAAAGGAGAAAGCGATATATTGCAAGATTTGAAACTACAATCAACCTTTGCGCACTTTATTATTATATTGAGCTAGAAAATATAGAAAAAGCTTAATTTATGCGATAGATGGTATCTGCTACTTGCTTTAATCGGCACAATATTTATCTTAGTAGTCTGACTTGTATGTGGCGCAGATTTCTTCCAATGTTTTCTGCTCATAAGGCCCAAGCTTTGCAGGAACTTTGGTGTCGGGTGAAGTTACAATGAGACGAAGCATGGGGCAGTCATCGTCAGCGAACTTGAACACATACTTTTCAAACACACGGCGCAAATCGCTCATCTTTATAGCGGCAATATGCGTGTTGCACCAAGTATTGTACTCCTCTGCGCTGTTAAATCCGTGTATGCTATTTGAAATGCTCCACAATAGCATATTAACAGGTGTTGATTGGCTTATTGTAATCTGATACTTCATTATAGAACGTGCCAGGCTAATATCGGTCTCACTGACATGTGCATCCCAGTTCTGCTGGATATCCAAGAATAGCTGTTTGGCCGCATCTATCGCCTTGACAATATCAGATGCCCTAAAAATCCTTAGCAATAATTTTGACCGCAACAAGATGTGAAGATTCACACCGTAAGAGTATCCTTTGCTACGAATTTCATTATGTAGCGGTCCGTTCAAACGTCCTATCAACGTTGAAAGCATTCGCAGTGCAAAATAATCAAGTGCAATAAGGTTGTCCAGATCGTCGTTAAAGCTGCGCTCACCAGTAGGGCGGAATGGAATGTCGAGCTTAAGAGAAAAGATAGATTCTGAAGTCTGCAACGATTCCACAGGGACGTGGACAAATAATGGTTTTTCCAGATCTGGGAAATGGCTATTATAGATCATTGGAAATGGAGACTTTGTTACGGTCTTTGCATCCACATAATCCAAATTGTTGCGCTGAGCATACTTTTCAAAGCACATTTTCCACTCACTCTCGAGCGCATCAATATAGGGTTTTGACTCTTCACTAGATGGAAGCAAAAGTGCCATAAACCCGCCTGTAGCTTGAACCAAAGCACTCTGGATGTCTTTGAGTTTTCCTATAATTTCATCTCCTTTGCCGGATTTTGCCTTAGCAAGTATATTTTTTAGTAACCCTTCTTGAGCAAGGAAGAGCAAATGGCGTTTGTTTGACAGTTGCCCTTGTTCTGGCAACACATTTGTAAAGTGTGCCCTGACCCCACTTGCTATATCCGCCGTCGACCGCTTCATAGTGGTAATTCTGGTAAGAAGATTTTGAGTAGACGTTAGAATCCGATCCAGAGTAAAGTCTGAGAATAAAAGCCCTTGGACTGTCCATCTTAAAGCAAGCAGGTAGTTTCTATGCGGTGTATAGAAATCTACCAAAAATGCATTGTCATGTGGGTTGTCTGAAAACAAATGTGCCTCCAGACCAACACAAGCGAGACGCGATGTTACAAGATCCGACATTCTGCCTGTAAACTCGGAATACGGGATACGCCTTTCAGTCTGTAGAGGTTTCTCATCATTGTCATATACCACGCCTGCGGGCAGCACCAGATCAGTTTTTAATAGTAGAGCCTGGAACAAAGCCAAGTATGCACGCAGCTCATTGGGAACAGTGCCAATTGGTATCTGAATTTGCACCTTCACAAAGCCAGACTCTGCATTCATGGTCTGCACGGCAGTTACAGGTCCAATAGCCTTGTCCAATACCACAAGGCTCTGTGTATGCGGAATAATTGATGTCTTTGTTAAGTCGGGTTTAGGTATACCACGCTTCATCTCGTCGGTAACCTTTGCCATGTTTGCTTCAGCCGCATCCTTGATATATTTAATGTGGGCTTCCTTATCAACAATTTTTGCCACATTTTCTTGTTCTTTCTCTTTGCGCTTTGCTTCAAGTTCCGATCCAATCTTAGGGTCTGGTATCGCTGCCACAGAATATACATCTGCATCAATAATCCATTTCTTCAAGAGATCAAGCCAGAACTCGATGGGTCTTTTGCTCAATTTAGCAAGAATATCAAATTGTTTTGCGCATGATCCAATACGGAACTTGCCAAGCGAACCTGGTGAAAAGTGAGAGGCTACAACGTCGGAGTAGAATAGATTTTGTATAATATTTCCTGGGCGGTTTTCAGTATATGAAGCCAGACTATCGCTTTGACGCTTGGCAGCATTCTCTAGCGCATGTACATTGCCATTAAACCGCGTTTCATAGACGCGCTCAAGTTCCTTGATAAGCAGATTTTTAAGATAGTTCTCCTCAAAAAGATGTGGAATATCCTGGTCATCGATGCTACCTCCACCGCCAGAGACATCATCATTTTTGCTGTCAGATCCGCTTTTTGTACTCTTGGCAGAAGTGGGACTAGGGTAAGGAACACCTTTCAAAGATATTATGAGTATACTAGCAATATTGCCACTTACACATGCATACACGGAGCCTGCCAATGGAGATGTCCTCTTAACAAGGCGAAGACTCAGTGGGCTGGAGGAATTGCCGCCAAGATACTCCATCAGAATGTCTAATGCAATTGTTGTTTCGATATCCTCCTGTGGTGGTCCCTGCCACCCAAATTTGAATGAGCCGGTGCTTGTGTCGACTGATGGAAACCGTATAGTTTCATGCTTCGGATGACCAACACCTGGCGGGAAACAGTCCATGGGTGCACGCGAGTCATTTCCATGACTTTTAATAATATCTGCAGGAATCTTTTGCAAGTAATCTTCTTCAAAATCGTCGCTAAACGCACCAGTCAATAAAACTGTAACGTTGTTGGCATCATAGTACTTGCGGTGGTAGTCAATGATCTCTTTGTTGGTAAGACTAGCAATGTCATCAATCTTCCCTCCGCTGTAGTGCGCATAAGTTGCGCTGGGGTTGTACATGAGCTTTCTCAAGTGGTAAATAGAAAGAACACCCTCTTTATTTTCCTTGGAGCTCATTTCACTAAACACCACTCCCTTCTCCTTGCCTGTCTCGTCATAGTGGTACACTTCAGTGGCAAAGTTGGCATCACTTAGAATAGGGTTCAGAACATGGTCCAAGAAAACTGGGAGCACATTTGCCACAGCATCTTCAGCCGATGCTGATAACGTATAGCACGTACAATCGTTTCTGGTCCACGCATTGACTCCCACAGAGTAGTTGTGGGCAGCCAGGACACCTAGGTAGCCCGATGTAGGGTAACGCTTGGACCCGCAGAAAACAAGGTGCTCAAGCGTGTGTGGCAGCCCCTTGTTGTCGGTTACTGCTGTCGGCACATAGATGTTTAGCGTGTAGATTGGAGATGAAGTGCGGCATACAACCACACGCATGTTGGATTCAAAGTGTTTGTACACGGAGGTGCGGAACCCACTGCTAGCATTATTGCTTTCAGCGTCTTTGCTGCTTCTCTGGATAAATACGTCGTTGCCATCCTTAATGAACAACGGCCTCTCATTGTTTCCATTCGCCAAGCTTTGAGGATTTGCCTTGGTGAGCATTGTTACAGATAAGAAGAAAAAGGCGTGCTGTAAATAGCGAAAATGTTGTCCAAACAATAAAAGATAAACGAATGAAAAAAGTTTGTTGAAAAGGTGGATGGAAGAATAAAGTGACTGCAAGTATGGTGGATTTGTGACACAGTAATATATGACTAGCTATTCCACTAACCTCAAAGGCAGGTGGCAATTCAGAAACCGTAGATTAAAAAGTTTCAAAGGATTTAAAAGAGAAAGCAGAAACCGCTGATAATGCAATGAGAATGATCCATTTGTACAAATTAATTCGCTCTATAAAGAGTAATTGAGCCATCCGTATACATACATATCAAATTACATCTGACTTGGAGAAATCTATGTGTAATGAAATAAATTATGTGTAAAATATGCATATAAAAGCCGAGAGATGTTTTCCATCAACAATAGTCCATATTGATTTGACGCTAGAACTACATAAATAAAACCATATTCACATTTTACGCCATATCTTATATTCAAGAATTGCATAGCACTGCATAGCTCTTTTGGTACATTGGATTTTGTTATATAAATGCGGCATTAAGGGAAACATGAATAGAGAATACAGAAGCTGGTTAAAGCCGGATGACGAGGCCGGTAGGATAGAATATGAAAATAATAAACGGGACCTGCTTATTAAAGTAATGGATTTAGAGGCTGCGACCAATGAAACAAAAGAGTTAGTTGAAAAAATGTTGAAAAAGAGGAAGCCTGAAAATCAAAAAGGCCAAAGTGGAGCGAACCAAGCAAGATAGCTCATATCACGATATCATAAAGAGGTTTGCTTGTTTAATTATCTGCGTCATAACAGCATTCTAGATAGCTAAGTGGCACATGAAGTGCTCAAGTGGCTGGTGTGTGGTGCTTTACATATCAAAATCCAACCAGCAGATATGTTATGACATTCTGGCTACTTTTTATTCTTCGGCAACACATTGTCTCTTTTTGGCTTGGAGAGGACCATTAATATTCTTCTTTCCAATAGACTTTGCTGACTATTTCTCTTTTCTCTATCGAAAAATAAAGACCTTTTGTTGTAAAGTTAAAGGAGCGCTGTTATAATCACGCCGCGTGACGTGTTATCACTTTCCAGCTGCATTTTGGTTGCTGCAGACTAGCCAATGTTTTTTATTTTCTCTTTTGCTAACAACAGCTGCACATGTATCTTTATGTCCTTTTAGCCATTGTCCGACTCTTCCGACAAGCAGGCAGCAGCAGAGCAACAACAGCAGGGATGTTTCTGCGGTTGGAAAAGAGCAGGGGAATGGGCCAGGTGCCTTCTTTTGCTTTTGGCATTTGGCCTGAATCGGACGACAGACATGGAAACGCAGTCATTTAGATCGGCTCTTTGCTAGCGCTTGACCACAACAAACGAGGATCGCTCATCCGAAAACGCATTGGCAAAAACAGAATGAAAAGTGCGTCCTCTACTCCACCTATTTTTACCTGTTCCCTTTTTTGGAAAGCATTCAACACCAAGAAAGAAGAGGCGAAATCAGACGCAAAACAAAAACAAAAAAGGACGTTTTGTCTTTCGCTTCTTGCATCCTCCAACTTTCTCTCCTTTGGTAAACCTCCAGCAACGTCTTTTTATTGCACTTTTATTTCCTATTATCTTATTTTTCCACAGCATACGCTTTTTTTATTCCAGCCAGAACAACAGCAGTAACATAAAGATGCCCTCTACTCGTGCACAAAACATCGGTGTTCGCGCCATTGATGTCTACTTTCCCAGTCGCGTAAGTTCACTTCCTTATGTGTCCGCTTTTATTCTCTTCAGATTCCGTGTGCTGCAATCTGGGGTTGGCGAATTGAAATGCCTCGAGTGTATTTCGTTTCGTTTTCTTCTGCCTCAATTGGGTCTTTTCCCCCTTCTCTCTGCGTTCTCTGTCTTTTACTCCACGTTGCGTCGCTGGTTGCTGGCTGGAGCGTAAAGAGAGACGGACAAATAGAAAGGCATCTAGGCGCTTTGACGTGGAAAAGGACCGTTGATCGCTGGCAGTTTGATTAAAATATTTGGACTAACATCCTGCTTTTGTTCTTTTTTCCCTTTTTGACCTATGATCTGCTAAATTATCTTGCTTGCTCCCCCTGGTCCATCATTTTGCATTAATTTGCCAATAGTATGTCGATCAGAAGGAACTGGAGCAGCACGACGGCGTTTCCGCTGGCAAGTACACCATTGGGCTTGGCCAGGACAAGATGGCATTCTGCGACGATCGCGAGGACATCTCAAGCGTGTGTCTGACTGCTGTGCAGGGATTCATGGAGAAGTACGGCGTCTCGTACAGCGACATTGGGCGTCTTGAGGTCGGCACCGAGACCATCATTGACAAGAGCAAATCGACAAAATCTGTTCTGATGAAGCTGTTTGAGGAGTCGGGTAATTTCAACGTCGAGGGCATCGACACAACCAACGCGTGCTACGGCGGCACCTCGGCGCTTTTCAACGCCTGCCAGTGGGTGGACTCGTCTGCGTGGGATGGCCGTCTGGCGCTTGTTGTTGCTGGCGACATTGCTGTCTACGCATCGGGCAACGCGCGCCCCTCGGGAGGCTGCGGTGTGGTCTGCATGCTTGTCGGCCCCGATGCTCCTCTTGCGCTGGAGTTCCCGCTGCGTGGGACATTCATGGAGCACATCTACGACTTTTACAAGCCCAACCTGTCATCCGAGTTCCCAACAGTCGACGGGCCTCTCTCGGTCACCTCGTATGTGCGCGCCGTTGACCACGCGTATCTGGCGTATCTTGACAAGCTGGAGAAGGTTGGTGGCGTCTCCAATCCGTCGCTCAACGACTTTGACTACTTTGTGTTCCACTCGCCCTACACAAAGCAGGTGGTCAAGGGCTTTGCTCGTCTGGCGTACAACGACTTTTTGCGCAACCCCGAGAAAGAGGCGTTTGCCGAGGTCCAGCAGTTCAAGGACGTGTCGCGCGAGGAGAGCTACGGCAACAAGGTGCTTGAAAAGGCCTTCATTGCCATCTCCAAGAAGAACTTTGCCTCCAAGACCGACCCTAGTCTACTTGCCGCCCGCAATATCGGCAACATGTACACCGGATCCGTGTTCTTTGGCCTTGCTTCGCTGATCTCGCAGGTTCCCTATGCGCAGCTGCAGGGCAAGCGCGTCGGCGTCTTCTCGTACGGCTCTGGTTGCGCTGCCTCGGTATACTCGTTCCGTGTCCGTAGCGATACCTCTTCCATCGCAAAGACCCTTGATATTGCTGCTCGTCTTGACAATCGCATCAAGGTCTCGCCAGCCGGCTTTGAGAAGATCATGGAGCTTCGCGAGAAGACGCACAACGCCCAGGAGTATGAGCCGTCCGGCAAAGTTGACGAGCTGCTTCCTGGAACCTACTACCTTCAAAAGGTTGATAACATGTGGCGCCGTGTGTATGGTCGCACTCCCTCTAACTAATTTCTTTTTTGCTCTTCATATTAAGTAATTTTGTTTTGCTTCATCCACAAGGCGAATATATAAAATGAAAGCCAGCCACTTGCTTCCTCTTTTTTTATAAGCCACTTGCACCAGCACCGTCAATAATAGAAATTTCATATTGTGAATGCAAGATTTTAACATATACAATTTTTTTAAACAAAGAAACAATATAATTAATAAAATGAAATTATTCAAGGGAGGAACGGGTTCGTTTTTTTTGTTTTAGAATCGGGGGATTAATAT
>JANBTT010000123.1:0-45480 GCA_027578915.1 Coemansia sp. RSA 1200 | reverse complement strand
CTCGCAGCGTTTCTTCGTTGCCTGGAGCTCATCTTGCAGAAGCTCTGCCTTGCATTCGGCGCGGTGGGCATTCAGGATTGCCAGCCGGTGATCGGAAGACGTGTGCTGCCCATTGCTGTTCCTAGGATGAACTCCTGAGCCCGTCTCGTTTTTGGCGCCCGCACATGGAGCGGCGCTGGGTGTTTTGGGGGAATAGCGGCAGACAGCCATTTTATGTTATATACAAAAGTGTACAGTAATATGTAAATGTGGATAACGCAAATAACGCGAATGCACCAAATAATAGGGCAAATAATACAAGGAATGCTGTGAATGCAGCTTGTAATGAAGTGAGGAAATATGAATATATAATAATAAATGAAATGTCAATTGTGTGTGCTGTGGAAGAATACAAAAGGAAATGGTGGCAGAAAGCGGGGGATATGTTTTCGGAAATTAGTAAAGCAGGGTTTACTTACTACAAAATTTAAGAACTAACCGCAGGGATCTTAAGAGGGTTTTAAGCTAGGGAAGGGAAAAGAGCTTGTTCAAATAAAGCTTTTTGCCGTCTTCAAAGAAATAGGAGAGAAAAGAGGAATCGTAGACGTTTATTATCATAAATGTTTATAACAATTGTCCTTAATAATAATTTTAATTAACAGCTAAAAATTGCAATCAAAAACATATCAAAACTTTTGAATGTTAACAGTACTTGTACCTGTTGACATTTCACCGCTAAAGAATTTAACTATATCAATCCTATCAACTATTGATCATATTATAATGAGCGTATGGCGTTAACATTTTCGATCAAATCTAAACATCGAATACCTCATTATAACATTTATATATTTATAAAAGAACAGAGGAAATTTTCTGCCTTAAAACCCAAGCTGCCGAGTCGAAGAGAGCAAAAAAGAATATGGGAAAGAGTAGTCTAAGCTTCAATTTTCCCAGCCGATAAGCGGTTATAAAAACGCGAAATTAAAGCAGCAAAGCGCTCTAATTGCCGAAATAGCGGAGTGTCCATTTTGTTTTCTCAGTAGATAAATGTGGCTTGTGCACAATTTTTAGTATTTCCATTGTTCCTGGCCCGTTTTATTTGCATGCTCACTGTGAAGGAAATGGATCATGTGTTTTTCTTTTTGCTGTGGATTCTCATGTGCCAGTTCCTCGGTTCCCTTTTTCGTGTCACCGTGTTTTGCGAAGCCAACAGCTCCAGAACAAAAGCTTGCGGGCACATAATGGTCTTGTTTTGCACATATCGAAGAGTGTTGTTGGCGTTGGCCATTTGGCGGTTCCAAAAGCAGCAATCAAAAAAGTACTTCCTTAGCAACCCCCAGTACTTTGGATAGGATAAGGATAACCATTCTAAAAATGTTATAACGACTTCTTTTTATCCGTTTTGCGATTATTTTAACTATTTTGTTGTGCTTGCATAGGCCCACATTGCTTCCAGTAGTCGCAGCAGCTGAAAGCAAAAGGATTTGTAACTGTCAAAGAAGAGGAAGCAGCAGTCGTGCGTTTCTGAAAAATGCTCAGGAATGGTCATTGTTCCTCAGGCCATTCATGGCATAACGTAGGTTTAGAACCGCAACCAAATCCTATCCCAAATACTCTGTCAAAAAGAAGAGAAACTAAAAAAGCCAGCTACAAACGCTAAATATTCTGGGTCTGAGCACCGTAGAATTCCTTGTTACAAGATCTTTGATATATGTTTAGTATTTTCCTCTGTAATAGAAAATACAGCTTCTTTTATTTTTATTCACATATTAGTAATAACTTATTCTCAATTAATCGTTTTAACGATAATAATATTGCAAACAATGTACTGGTTTGTTTTCCTCAAATGTCTAATCGTTTGAGACACTACACTTTTGTTAAGCCGAGAATCGGTTTCATTCAAAATAAACAGAATATCAAGTGTAATAATGCAAGTGTTGTTCCAAATAAACTTTAAAAACCAAAGTGCCAATTAGCAGCTTATTAAACTGGAGGCACCCCCAAGTTTTCGGAAATCTTGGCAAGCATCTCGTAGTTGGTCGGGTTTTCCACTGCCATTACCATGCCAAGTGCGCGTCGCTGTGAATCCATACTAGTCAACACGTTTGCACTGATAATAAGACCGTCACACTTTTGGGCCATTAGATAAGCAGCATCGGCTGGCTCAACCACACCGCCATGGCCAAACAGCGGAACAGGGAGACTCCCACGCTTTGCCACTTGTTCTAGATAACTGAAAGGAGCGCCAATCTCTTTTGCATATGCCTTGAGTTCTGTCTTGTTGTTGAGCTTGCTCACAGCTTTCTTTATCTGGGCGTTTATTTTTTTTAGCTCGGTTACAGAGGCAGCAACATTTGGGTTATCCGCAACACTGCCTCCTTTTGTATGGATCATAGAAGCACCTTCTGAAATTCGCTGAAGAGCCTCGCCTAGATTTGCGGCAGCACAAATAAAGGGGACCTTGTAGTGAAGCTTTGCAATGTGCACACCGGCATCTGCTGCGGCTGTTAGTTTGTCATACTCGTGGATGCCATCCACACAGATATGCTGAGTAATCCGGGCCTCCATTTCATGTCCCACGCGAACACGTCCAAACACTGGCAAAGCGACACAGTCCATAATGGATTTTGTTATGCCAGGGTCTGCCATCCGGTACACATCAACGTCATCATCACTATCATCACTATCACTATCGCCACCGCCACTAATTGCTCCTTCACCAACTGCAATCAATGCCTTTGCACCAACCTTTTCGCATATTTTGGCCTGGGCTTGGTTATATACGCAGAATATGGCACCGCCTTTAAGTGTATTTGCAAACCGAATCTTGTCTGCCCAGAGCTCCCGTGTCTCTGCATTGGATGGCGAAGGCATGTTTAAGGGAGTGTAGCTGTATCGGATGTTATTAGAATAATTAATTTGGCTTGCGCTGGTTAAAAAACAATAGATATGATTAAGAACAATAATAATAAGACGCAGAATAACATTTTGCTTGCAATAAAAACAGCAATGGGAATGTAAAACAAATCCAGACTTGTGTACGGTATATATAGCATAGCTGCCTTATGCAACAAGAAATTCTGTTTCCAAGCGAGACTTGGCATTGTCATTCTTTTGTTTTGTTTTTTGTTTTGCGGAATGCAATTTAACCAGACTTTTTATCTATATCCATCGGCTCCTTTCAACAGCTTACTTTATGCAAAGTTGAAACTTTAAATACAAAGACAGGCTAGAATATATAATATTATTGCTTTTTGTCAATAGATCAACTGTACCCACACAAAGAACCCGTTTGCCTTTAAACAAAGCTCAAACAAAAGGCGGCGGGATTAAAAAGAGCTACCCGATACAGTGCAAGTGAGCTCTCAACTCAGCGTAAAACTGGTATGTCAGTCAACGTAAAAAGTCTTTTTTTCTCTCAATATCAAATCTATTGCATACAATGGTGCAATTTGGCATATTCTAAACATTTTCAGGCTATAACATAAAAATAATATACGAGTACATGGCCCGACCCATGTACTGGAAAAGCATGGCGCCGGTTCCTTTTCTCGCATCTACCTTCTCCGAGGCTTGGGGCGTAAAACAATCTTTGTTGATTGCCAATGCCCTGGCATTTCTAAACCACTGCTCCCCAGAGAGAGCTAATTTAAAAACGTGGCAGCCGTCGTACACTTTTTGATAAGGAAAAAAGAGAAAAAAGACTAGAATACGGCAAGATCAGGGGTTTGGGCATTTATGCAGATACTCAGGTTGCATGGCTATCATCAGTTATGATGGGATTGGATGTGTGACTAGCTGGTTCGAATTGAGCAGAACGCAATAATGCTCCATTATCAGTGTGCAAAGTGCACTAATTCCCACAGAAAGCTGTCGGTAGAACTCGGACAAACACCATGAACCGGGCAGCAAGATGATAACGAGCAGCGCCAACCCAAGGCTTTTACTTTTTCCATCTTTTCCGAGGTCTCCTGACTTTGCCAGATATAAACCATAGTAGCCCGCGAATTTACATACAAATATACGATAGGGGATTCAAAAAACCGTTCTTGCAATGCCCACGTCAAAAAAGTTTGATCTTTGTGTTTTAGCAGGTTGCCATGTCAAATTGCTGGTTCGGTACTCCATCTTTCTGGTGTTTTCCTCTCCCGGCTACTTGGAGCGCTGTTGGTGTTAACCGGCAAGCGCATACAGTTTCCGGGGGTTTCCCTAGCCGTCAACCAGTGCCGAAGTGTAACCGAGAGAAAATGTAAAGAACTTTCTATTCATAATATTGTTTTCTGTCTGTAGTGCCGAAAGGCGCTGTTGCAGCCAGAAAGAAATGAAAGGGAGGTACAAAAATATATATACTGCCAACAGGCTGGGAAATGCAGCTTACCAGTCGGCAACGGAGCTGGCGTAGTTCTGCGCTTGTTTGGCCAAAGCGCCTGCCTGACGTTTGAATAGCTCACGCTCGAATCCATTGGACCGGTCAACACCATCCCATCTGTATCCCGGGCGAATACCAAAGCGATTCGGCGGCACATGGCCCTTGTACTCGGGATACTTTGGCTTCTCAGCCGTCTTGTTTTCCAGGAACCCAGAAGCAGGATCATTCCAGTGCTGCTTGGCACGTCTCTCTTGGTCGTTAATGTCATCTGTGCCGGAATAATGACTATCCTTGGTTACAGAAGGATCTGAGCGCATGCGCTCGATCTGCCTCTGGTTGTCGAGCTTTGTCCGCTGTTGAACAAGCCCTTTGTTCCACTCGGTCTGCAACTGACGCAGCTCCTCATGCTGTTGCCGCTTGTTCTCTTCCTCTTCGCGCACCTGCTCAATGTCGATGACCTGGCCAGACTTGGCATCGCGGTAGACGGTGTTTTCCTTTTGTGCGTCTGTATCGGCCGTCGCTTGTTGCAACTTGCGCATGTAATGAGCGCGCTCGCGATCAGCATCCTCTTTGAACACTTCGGCCGTCTGCAAACCATATCGCATTACAGGTGGGTCTGCCTTGGATATATCTGTGTCCTGCTGCATTTTGTCTTGTTGCCTTTGCTGCCTCAGCTGCTGCTTCTCTGCCTTACGCTTTCTCCGCCGCTCTTCCTCTTCTTTCCTTCTTTCTCTTGCTTCGTGCTCTCTTTTGTCATTATACTCCTTGAGCAACTCTGCTCCCTCTGCAACAACCGGGTGTTCCTCTGCTCCATCCATTCCGCCCAAAAGGCCTTCAATCTCTTCCTCAATCTTGCCACTAGGGTGAATTATATGCCATGAGCCCTCGGATCTCTTGGGTGCTGGCGTTATTTTGACGTCTGTTTCAGCCGGCTCAGCCCTAATAGCACTGCGTCTAGTGTCATGGATAAGGTCGTCAGCATCGTCGACAACTATGTTCATCATCTTGTGTGTGGAAGGATGGCTGCTGCTCCTTGTGCTCTTCTTGCTCTTCCGCTCTTTCTTGGAAACCGGGCCATAATGCTTTGCTAGATAATCGTCCAGTCCCATGGTTGGTCGAGTGAGAGAAGAATGAGTCCTGGTATCAGAAATGCATTAATAATATAATACGAAGCAAGGCGGTGGTAGCTCGCAAGATAACTATGTAAATAAAGAAATTAAAAGACCGTGTAAACATTTTCCAGCCCAGCCCAATGAAGATAGAGTCAAAGCTTACGGTTGTGGGACAAGCCGTAGCCTCGATATTACCAGATTTGCATACAGCGCCTTGGGCTCCTCTCATGCCCGTCCTTCCACTTATGTGCCAGTAGCCACATAGTACTCATGCATTCGCGTCAGAATGGTGCAGATATTGGTAGCCTCCTCTTCAGTGTTAGTCTCCAGATCAATGGACTTTTCGCCCGTATTTGCACGACGCGTCACAAACAAGCGGATCTTTTTGGGCGACTTTTGATTGCGCTTGCAAATAATGTTGCTCACATGGAAGGTTAGCGTCTTTGCAGACTCGGTGCGATGGCCCGAAGGCATCAGCGTAAGAACACCGCCATCGATGACCAGCGAGCGTTCGTGTCTGGTAAACATCTGAGCCCGACGGAAGACACGGAACGTATAGTAAATCGAAGACATTGCGGCTTCGCCAGCCTCGCCCGCCATGGTGCCCCCAGCAACAGCGCCCTCGCCAGCCCATTGCTGGCTGAACATGGGCAAACGCTCTGGATCTTGGGCACCAGACAACAATTCATTCGCGTCGTTGTCCTCTATCGACGATTGTTCAGTGCCAACTTTGTACAGACATAGCTCGGCACCCTCAGGAATCTGAGACACGCGCATCTCAGAATCAAACACCACAAATCCAGTGGCACCGATGACACCCAGGACGTAGCGGTCCTCAGAGAAGGGCTTTTTGCGGCAAACCTGGGCAAGAACCATGCCCATTGTTGCGCCGGTATCTGTCTCGACGGTTGTTGCGCGGAGGGATTCCTCGGACGTCTTAGCCTCGCCCAAAATCCGGATCTTCAGCAAACGCGGTTCACACAGAGCAGCCGCAACCTCTGCATAAGCAGCGTCTGGTGTAACAATTGACTGGCCAGACAGCACACCTTTGGACAGCGGTGGCAGCAACGTGGTTGTCTTGCGGCGATCAAACAGCGAGTTTCCAACAAAAATGCTGGCCATGCTTGTTGTGGCCATACGTGAGACCTGCAGAACAGCAACAGCCGGCTGGGAGCGTGGGGCTTTTCTGTAGCGCGTGTCATGTTTTCCAGTGGCCGTGTCAGACGGACCTTTCTGTTGTTTGTTGAGAGTGCTGCTGGTAGCTGATACAGGTGCTGAAGGCAGCAGTGACTTTGGACGAGCCATGCGAGATGGGCGGCCAAGGCGCTCACGAACCCCCTCGTTCTGCTTGATCTGCTCAGGAGTGGCCAAGCACAGTGCCAGATCATCAAACGCAAAATTAGCCACAGGACGTGTGCGCTCCAGCGCTGGCAAGTCATCGTCAACCTCGCCGTCCTCCACTATACGTAAAACCCACATAACAACGTCTTGGGTGTCACTCGCAAGCTGGGGCTTGACGCTCTGCTCGATGTATTGGAACAACGCATATCCAACGGTCTGCTCAACGGTCGCATTGCGCCGAAGATGGACAGTCAGGGGTGCAGACTTTCCATCGCTGTGCTGCACAAACTGTAGCTTGACCTCCAGAAGGCTGTTGTTGCCGTTGTTGCTGTTACCGCCAACAGCGCTGAACTCCTCTGAGAATGGGTTGACATGGATCTCCACTTTTCCGGACAGCAGCGCACCAATCCCAGATGTCTTGGGTGGCGATGGAGGTACAAACTCGGTCATTACAGCACCATCACAAGCAGCACCTGTCTGATGCGGGAGCTGGCGCGCAGAACCAGCACTTTCCATCCCAAATCCAAGTGCTCGTGAAGACAAAAGCAGATCCCCTTTGCTACTGGCTGGACGCAGCAGATCCTGCCGCAAAGTCAGTCCATGTGCCGGCATTGTCGGCTGAGACTCTTCATTTCTGCTCGATTCGGCACCAGAATGCGACCCAGCCGATGCGTCGGCATCTCCAGAAAACCGACTTCTGCTGGCATGAGACGACTGGCGACCCTCAGGATCAGATACGCCCCTGGGGCGCAAGAGACTGGCGTCCTGGATTAAATGACTATACTTGGCGCCAGACACCAGAGTGGGTGTGGCTAGTGTAGATGACAACGGCGAATATGTGGGTCCCGATGCAGCCAGGCCTGTTGGCTTTGATGCAGGCCTGACAGCACGGGGCTTTTCAGCCTCGGCTCCTACTGATTCCCTGCGACTCCAAACACTCAGGCTCGGACTGGCAGCTTGCGGATGCAAACCACGACCAAGCCCCAGCCCCATCAGCGCTGGCGTTCGTGATGATCCCTCGTCACCTTCAAGGTCAATGTCGTCGTCACTATCGTCGGCACCAAACATCAGTGGAACCGGCGGAATCGGATATTGAGCGTTGGCCTTTGGCGGCGGAAACATGCTGATAGGCCGGAAACCAGCACGCGGCCCATACCATGTCTGCGTGCCGCCGCCACGCCGCGACAATGGCACACCGGCGTCAGCACCACTGCTGTCCTCATCGCTGCTGTGGTCCCAGCTTGTGTCCTGCGCTCCATCAACCCATCCTGACGCCTGATTTGCGCCCTGCTGCTGCTTACGCCCAAATGCATAAGCGCCGGCCCATTTGCTCCTTTGCGCCCCACTGTTTGCCCCGCCAACCCCGCTGCTGCCGCCAATCCCACCACTACCAGGCCCACGGCGTTTTGTGGGCAACGTTACGCTGCGCTTCAGGCTGGGGGCCACTGCGCCTGAACTACGATCGTCGCGCAGGTTGGCCAGCGGTATCTTCAACGGCAGATCGCCGCGCTTTGCACGAAGCTCAATGCTCCCAGCACTCTTCTTTGCAGGCTGCGTAATTCCATCATGCCCCTGTGATTGCGGCTGCCATGCTGCTATTGATTCGGTGGCTTCAAGCGAAGCAGCACCCCCGTCTTTTTGCTTTGGCAGCAGCGACACTTCTGGCTTGCTGGTTTCCTCTTTGACATATTGTGTCTTTGAGCTCTTTTCCGTCTTCTGGCCTTGTGGTGTTTGGTACCGGTGATCGTAGATGCTCTGGTGCCCATCACTGGCGCCTTTTTCAAAGATGGTCTTTACGTCAAAATCGATTCCTAGAGCAATTGCATCCCTTGACGACCCCTTGCGCATCATCTCAGCCGGGCGCTGTAGCCGGATGGTTGCTACGCTGTTGCTGTGTGCGTGGCCCTGGTGTCTCCTGCTTCCAGCATCCGTGGATTGCGGCGCATTGCTTTCTGGCCGATGGTGGATTGTATCCAATGACCGACGCGGCGGAACGGCTATTGGCTTTGGCGCCCACTCTCGAATGCTTTCAGCATCCGTATTATGCTCTCCGCTGCTGCTGGTTTTACCGATACCTCCGCCAAATCCACCATTTCCGCCACCGTCCGATATCGAACCACTCGAGTTTGCTACTTCTTGGACCACAGGTAGAGGCCGTGAACGCATTGTGTCAAAGCTGCGCCTGGTAGCAGTGAGTGGCTGCTGGTCTACATCATGCATCCCGCCATGGGGGTTGATATTAGCAAGCAGCAGCTCATGATCCTGTGGCAAGACACCCAATCCAACAACCTGACCACCACCGCCATTTGTTGGTGCAACCTTGGCGCTTCTATTCGACCGCTTATTGCGACCAGCATTCCCTGCACGATCTGGGAGATTGCGTGCACTTGGCGTTGGCATATCCGCACCATCAACCCCCGTGCTCACTCCATATGCGCCCCATCGCGAGGCTACCGGCCTAGAGCACATGTATCTCTCGTCATACTCGATTTCTGGACTTCCAACTACCTCCGTCTCTGGATAGTACCCGCATGCCGCAATATACGGGTTGACTGCTGTGTTCTGTGCCACATGGTGCCGTACCTCTGACGCCGATGTGTTGCGCCGTCCTAATGAAGGTGTCATCAGCGGTGACGGCGTGCTGCTGCCTTGTCGTGCCCGTGTATTTCCGGGCCCCATGCCCATTGGCGCCGCCGACAGGTCATCGAATGTCAGGATGCGCTCTCCAGTGGGGTCATTTGACCGCAGAAAAGACACACGCAGCTGGTATATAAGGAAGGCTGGGTCGTTTGCCAGCGCCATTTCCTCTTTAATTCAATAACAAAAGAAATGAAATGAAATGATTCCAAAAATAAAGTACTAAAAATATATGCTACACCCAGGCTAAGAAGAACGACGGCAGCTGGTACATTCAGAAAGATTGTTATTGTCTCTTGGATTTCAAAGAAAACAAACAACCTCCCCAAAACCAAAAAAAAAAAAGCAATTGGCGGGTTTTGCAAAACATTTGGCGTTTGGTATAATGAAATTTATTTAATGGTTACTTTTACAAAAAATAAAGGCTAACGTGTGCTAACTTTGCTCTACGGAAAAGTCAGCATTTTTGTTGTAAGCTAAATGAACCCAAAACCCAAAACCCTTTTATCGGATTATGGACTTTGGAATTCTACCCAAAGGCTTTTTTTTGAATCCAGACAGGATCGATCACTACAATATGCTCTTTCTCTGTTCTTCCTTGCTTTTCTTGTTTGCTTGTGGCTGATATTCTTACGCTTATTGTTATTTTAGTGCGTAGAAGAAGGAGACAGGAATGGGTTCTGTAGACGACTCTCCACCCGATGATATATCCTTCTTCACCTTGACGGATCCAAGCAATGGGAAGGAAACGCATAACACTGCCTTCGATCCGCGATCACTTGTTGTAGATGACTATGTCGCAGCCCATATAGTCACAGAACCGCCTGAGCAGCCCAGGCCTGCAACCCCCGAAAGGCCTGCCACTGCAACATTGGAACCTCGACAGCAACCGATTTCTCACAAGAGAGTCAGTAGCCCCGTACCCATTGCCTTACACGACCAGATTCATCCTTTGATTCGCAGCAGGCGACTCGAGACGCCTGAGGATATTGCGGCATGGATTGCCGAACGCAAGGCCAAGTATCCGACAGATGTCAATATGCGGCGTAAAGCAATTGAACAAGCCAAAGCCAGTGACACCAGCGCTACCTATATACCTCATCAAATTCCAGGAAAACGCAAACGCATGGACCCCAACGATAGCAGCAGCGACATCTCAGCGGCAGTATCGAAAAACCCACTTACCATAGCATTGAATCTGTATGGAACGGCGGAGTCTGATGATGGCTCCAGCGCCCAGTCGTCCGACGAGAGCGATGGAGGAGCCCCAGAACCCACATCCGCAAGGCCCCCTGCAAATATGGCACCATTCCGGGCATCTGGTATTGCGCCTGGTGAGGACCGCCGCAAGCTGCGGGTGTGTAAGTACTTTGCACAAGGCTCGTGCAACCGTGGCACAGCATGTCCGTTTGCGCATCCCGAATCATTAAGACAACCACACACAGAGGATCCAGCGGCTCGTCACAGTCAACAGGGGCTTTTGCATCGATTGCTGGCCAAAGATATTGACCGCGAGAATCACAGGGTCCTTCAATGTCTCCAGTACATCTGCGACAACGACTACTTGGGCGTTTCTGCCAGATACGATCTTCAGTACCAATACTAGAGCATGTTCTACAGATTTGTAACGTAGAATAAGATTTCTCAGAAACAAGGCTTCTTTTGCTTACTATCACTTCAAACACCATTTCTATTAAAATAACAACAGCACACGAAGACTGAGTTAAAACAGCAAGAGAGTAATGTATAAGAGCTATCAAACGAATACTGTTCTAGTAGTTGAAAACGGGCATGATTTGGTTCAGCCTGACAGGCTGGCGACATAAAGGACACTCAGGTCGTGTCTGGCACCACTCAAATGCACACTTCCAGCAGAATAGGTGACCGCAGGGTGTGGCTGCCGTGTTTCTGCGCTCCGACAAGCACAGTGTGCACTTTTGTTGGCTTGACGTGAACCGCTGGATCTGCTCAGCTTCAGCGTCTGAAATATGTTGAGAACCACTCTTCTCCTCGCTATTGCTTCCTTCTGATCCATAGCAGATCTCACCCGAATCGTCTGCTACTTCAAACTCCTCGTTTGTGGATGCTTTGTCACTGGTGGCAGTCTTTTTGCCGATTGTTTCGGCCCAACAGACGCTAGCATCCCGGTCATCTTCTTTGATATCTCTGTCGCTTTCATATCCACCATCTTCGCTTTCGTCAGAACCTCCCAGCAGCCCCTCTTTTCCTTGTTTCCACTGCCATGCCTGTATACCAGCCTGCACAGCCATTTGAATAAACAGCAGTGCACCCAGAACCTCGTAGCCAGACGACTCTTCGCCCTGACGCAGCTTGCGCGTAAACACATATCGAATCCCAGTAATACGCTTCGCTATACTGTAATATGTGCCGGCAAAATAGAACACAGCCAGATGAACCATCGCCAGCTTTGCAAACCAGCCTGTCCGCTTAAATACAGAAAGAACCTTATCAAGAACATGATCCAGTTTTCCAAATACCACTTTACTGCCACTGTTCTTCAATTGTCTGCGCTGTGCCCATCTGCGCACTGCGCTCAGCAGTGGGCCAACGGCCAGCCCGCCTCCGCCGGTCTGCAATATTGATAGCAGCATCCTACGTCCAGTAGACGGAAACAGCTGCCGTTTAGCGTCAATCTGCACAATCCCACAGTACTCCTCGCCCAGAGTCTGTGCTCCAGCAACCGTTGTCACAGTATAGTACATGGCACTTGCTACTGCATCCACGACTTTGTGGTATCGTGCGTAGTACCGTGTGCCCCATGTCTGCTGTACCAGATCCGCCAGTTCCATCTGGATCCGTTGCTGGTAGTACATGTCCTTCTGCTCCGCCCGCACAATATCTGGCTGTCCCGAGAATGGAAAGTGGAATCCGCTACGCAAACGCGTGGTCTGACTAAACGTGTCCTCTAGCTGCCCATCGTCCGCTTCATTCAGCACCTGCACCGCCACGTTGGCTTCGGTTTGGTTGTTGGGCTGCGACATTTCCAGTGCGCACCCGAGTGTAGCTCAGCAAAATTCCTCCAATTGGTATAATTTAGATGCTTGCTGCAACTTTGTCGCGAAATTTTAGAATTACAAATAGAACAATGGAAATAAAAAATACCGAGCAAAACTTTAGAAAAAGAAGAGAAGCAATCAGATCGTGATAAGAAGAATAAACCAAGTTTAACCACCATTCGATCATTTTGCACGTGCTTCTTTTTGTTGAGGAAACGCAAGCGTTGGCACAAAAAAGCGCTTACTTTTTAGATCGCCGGCTAAACCATGACTTGCTTTTGCTGAGCGTGCCGCTGCTCCCTCTGTCCGTCAGTGTTGCTTTGCTGCCAGTGTCATCTCTGTCTCTTGCCATTCCGGACATCTCTGGGCCAGCGGCAGCTGTTGGTGGCATCATGCCAGAACCCGTAACTGTGTCGGCATTGGCACCAATCGGTCTTTCGAAGAAAGGAATGGATGAGTTGCCTGCTTGCAAGGTAGTGGTTGCTGATGGCGAGGGTCTGGTCGGCGTTGCTGGTCCCGGTGCCATCAACAAAGTAGGGCTAAGCTGCGGCGCTTCTACCGATGTTCCATGCGTCGATCTGGTTGCTGCAACCAGCGGTGGCGGCCGTCTTGGCTCTGCAAACTGGAATGTCTTTGGCCCAGCGCCGTTGGCCGCCGTCAGCACGTCAGTAACCGCAACCAGCCCTGCTGAGTTGGCAAAATTCGAAACAGATGCAGTCGTTGGAGACTCATTCGAGGGTACAGTCTCATTACTGGTTGTTCCAGATGCAACTACGACGCTGTCATTACTATTCGCTTGCTGCTGCTGTTGCTGTTTCTGCTGATGGTGGATGGGTCCCGGGAGATCAAACTCTGCAGGATCAAAATCCGCGCGCTCGTAGAACAGCACATATCCAGACCCGAAGTTAGGAAAATCTCCAAAGTAGTTACTAAGCTCGTTCTCACTGATGACTTCAACACAGTCATCGTCAAATAGTACCCACTTGTCACCACTGCGTACAATCGAAATGTAATGACCGTGGAACATACCGCCGCCCAAATGCACGACAATGGCGCTCAACGAGTATAGTACATCTTCGGTCTCTTCTGCAGTGTTCGGCACACGCAGTTCAGTGGGAAAGTTGATGCGATAAGACAGCTTCACATACCTACCCAAACTATTGTTGTACTTGAACCGCTTCAAATGCAGAGCCAAAATGTTTGGTAGCCGCTTTAGCCGCATTCGAAGCTCGGCCTCCTGCAGCCCACCGCAGTTGTCGCAATGGAACTTGTTGTTGTGGCACATTAGCTCACCGGCTGCAAATTGATTCAGGCAGTTTGTAACTGACGTATTTTCATGTATGTCCACCGACACATCAAGCATTGTCTCGTCACGGCTGGTGATGTTCTCGCAGCTCAAGCACCGTGTCTCGTTTGTCAAAAGTCCCTCGAAAAGCGTTTGGACCCAAGTCTTCCCTCGAGGCTTGCTGGAATCCTTTAACGGTGCACCAGTACACCTATCGATACCTTTCTCCCGCTGGATTTTGTCAACATTGTCAACAATTTCATTAAGAAGATAGTTCAGGAATTCGTGCGCATCCTGGTGTGCATTACTCCGGAACAGTTCGTTAGACTCCTTGAGCTTTGCAATAAACCGCTGCGGTGATAGGCTGCCTGTACGCTGAACCCGTGCTGAGATTGACCAGAACAAGTCTTTCAGCTCTGTGAACATCGTGCTTTCAATGTTGTACTTTGCTGCACTAGAGATATCCTCAGTAAGCACGTCAATCATCAGGCGCTCCGGCTTTTGTGTCGATTGCGACTGCGCATCTGTGTTGTTGTCTTTACCTTTTGTGTCAAACGACCCTGTATTATGTGAGCCATGAATACTTCCCGCATTCTCCGAGGAACCCAGCGACTGGTTCTCATTCCGGCTGTTAATAGATCCTCCCTGTGTATTGTCCGTGGCAGCTACGGTACTGGTTCCAGAATCGCTGTTCCTCTTGTCTTTCTTGCGCCGCAGCCCAACTGCACGCTCCTTGATTGATGTCAGTGCTCTGCTTCTGCTGCTTCCGGTCTCGTTCCCTGATGATGATATTGGATGGCGGATTCCAGCAACTGCCAAGTCATTATCATTCCCAGATATAATGTGTCCATTTACTATCAAAGATCCTGGCCCACGGGCCTCTTTCGAAGTGTCTGGATTGCCAGAAAGCGCCAAAACCGATACAGATTTCTCTAGGACACGCATTGAATTACCGCCACCACCACCACCACCAACTGCTGTTGTCGTAGCTGCAGCTGTTGTTTTTGTCAAGCCTGTAGGCTCCGTTCGTCTCTGTGTGTTCCCTGATCCCAGATAAGATGGCAAGGTCCTTGGATACGGATAGTTGTTAACACAGTCTCTGAACGCCCGACAAAAGTACAGCGACTGCAGAACAGAGCTACTATAGCAAATGTTGCCGACATTAACCAAACCGATAAACCGATCATCATTATCAGGCCACTCGTTGCCAGGAGCTCCATTCGAGCCGTTTCCCTAATATTACCGACATGAATGAGAAGAAAAAACAAAAATGTAACAAAAACACCCTTATCAGTTGTCACGCAAATAATAGGACAAGAAGAGCTTTCTTTCCAGCACTCGCAAAATAAAGCCATAGCTTGATATCAGTACCATGAAGGTGCTTCCATTGGACTGAGCATTTCCGCTGCCAGTGGATCCGCCGCTCATCCATTTCATAAACGACATTTCTGAGAAAAGGATGGAGACAAAGTTGGTTTTGTCCGCCCTAGATTGTTTAGAAATTCCGTTCGTTGGGATAAGAAGCCTATAAGAAAATATTTGCTTGTGTATACGGAAAAGTGCTAATTGAGCCTTCTCAATCGTAAGTGCAGAGCAGAGAAGAAGAAAAAAGAGAAAGATAAAAGAAGCACAAAAGCAACTATTCAAAAAAAAAAAAAAAAAAAAAGCAGCGACCACGCCTTTCTTGATTGTGCCATAACCACTGTGAGGCCAGCTTTAAAGGACTTTGCTACATCTTCTGAGCTGGCAGCGCCTGTTGCTTTTTTTGACGTGAAGCATAACTTTGTTTTCTTTTTTTTTTTTTCTAATTTTTCCCTTTGGCGTCTGTATGTGTATTTGTGTAAATAGCTTGAGCCAGATCCTGTGAACAAACACACTGCATTCTTACCAACAATAAACAACATCCACCTCGCAGCATGACAGATAGCAGACCACAGTTGTACGAACAAGCATCGCAGTACCAGCATTGGCGTTTTACGCGTGCATCTCTAGAGAAACTTCGGGATGCCAACAACAAGCGCGGCATTGACCGTGTTCTTCGTGGCCTTAAAGAGGAGGCCAATGTGAGCGACGATCAAAGCACATTAGAAACACGCATATCTGAGGTGACAAACAACCTTCTGACGCCTAGCGAGGAGCTCCAGCTGATTGACTATTATTTGCAGATGATCAAGGTCTACGCACAAATCTACCGCAAAAATGGACTGCTGAAACCTGACGCTCTGGATGATGTCAAGGCGACCGCGATTAACTTTATGAAGCGCTTCTACCTGCACAACGTTGTCTTTGACTATCCACCCAAAAGTATTATGCTCACGTGTTTTTATCTAGCCACAAAGGTAGAGAATGCATTTATGAAGATTGACGATTTTGTCCGTCCGCTTCAGGCAGCAGAGACAAAACGCGGCTCCAAGGTGCAGACAAGGGGAGAGGACATCTTGGGGCTTGAGTTTGTCGTTATTCAAAGTCTCCAGTTTGAGCTAGCCGCCCATCATCCGTATCGTGCTGCCTATGGCCTTTACTTGGACATGCAGGCGTTTATCACCGACTCTGCGCTGCTCAAAGACGTCTTTGACCGCACGCACCACTATATTGACTTGTCTCTGTTCACAGACCTGGTGTTTCTCTTTCAGCCGTCACAGATTGCTATGGGAGCATTCAAACTCGCCGCCAGGGAAAAGGATCTGGATATTGATTCTTATCTGACCCAGCGCTTTGAAGCCCGTTCTCTCGAGCTGCTCTATTCTGTACTTGATGATATTCAGGACACAATAAGTGTCTTTAAAAATACATCGCAAAAGGATGCCCAGGCCATTGATCGCAAGCTTATCCTGTGTCGCAATCCGGAGAAAAACCCAAACAGTAAGCTGTACAAGAAGAAAGCAGCAGATCAAAACGATGTTCCCTATGTTTCGGACAGCGACTCTGACTAGTAAGGCATTATTTTCTTCCCTGTGTTTATAGCATGTTGGATTTTTATTTTGCTGTAGCTGCACCTATATTTTAGCAACAGATGTGCCAGGAACGGGGGATTTTTATCTTCATGATGTTATCTCAAGTGTCCTTTATTGCTGTGGAGAGACAGAAAAGGTGGTAAAATAAACAGTCAAATATATATAATAGGACAGAGATAGTTCGCAATATGAAAAAGAAAGGAGAGAAAAGGGGATGAGATAGGTAATAGAAAATACGATGAAAAGAATAAAGACCGTTTTGAAGCAAGAAATCTCTTTGCCAGCAAGCAAAAAGAACGACATGCACAGAAGAGACCGCAATCCCTTCCAATAAAAAGACTAAATGTATGCTGGCACTTTCAGAGCAGCCTTAGCTTGGTGGAATGTGCAAAAAGACTGCGCTTGTGCTAGGCAACTCCTCAAGGAAAAGAGAGATACGAGAGAACATAGAGAGTGCCCCTAGCCATAGTACGGATTCTGCTGACCCATATACGCCTGGAAGCTGGGGTTTTCGGATTGCAAATTCACCTGCTGATCCACAGGCCTTCCTCCGCCCATGCTTGTGGCAGTCAACATAGGCGATGTGGAGCCCTCGCCCTGTCCCTCTATCAGATCTTCATCCTTGGGTATTACTTCCTTTTCGACCTTCACTGATTCACGGTACTTGTTCAGATATACCTTCAGTGCCTCAGCATAGTTCTCAAAGCCAAGAGACTGCATTGCCCAAAGAACATCCTCGCCGTTAATCGTTTTCCGCTTCTCTTGCTGACACCGATCGCTGGCCTCGCTGGTTATAAACGATATAAACTCCGAGACGCACTCTTGCACAGTCTCCTTGGCCTCCTTTGCAATTTTTGCGTTGTCAGGAAGCGCACGCTTCATTATCCGCGCCACATTGGCAATGGGCAAAAACCGGTCTTGCTCCTTGACGTCGTCGTAGTCCTCCCCATGCATCTGCTGCTCGCTTGTCGACATTTCCGTTTCTCCCCAACCGCCCTTTTGCTTAGCTAAATAAAACGATAAAGAAAAGGCCGCTGGTCGCGTGAAATTCAAACAGGGGGTGGATTGGCTGAAGCAAATGAGAAAAGAACGAAAGAGCAAAAGAGATACGCTGCGTAAGACTGAAAGTAGCAGCTGCTTTTGTTGTAAAGTCGACTGGAATAAGAAAGAGTAAGAACAGTAAAAGCTTGAAAAATTGTTGCCCGATTCAACACGCTTTGGTATAGAAACAAAACAAAAAATTAGATATGGATGAAGGAGAACTGTCTTTTTTCCATCACAGATTGTTCAACAAGTATTAAAGCGGCCAGAAAAATCAGCCCCTCATTGATCATCGATTATCAAGCAGGGGGGAAATGGGCTTGATTGCTTGCATAAGAGGTGGCGGTGCCTACGCCATTGCCTTTATCTGTGCTTCCTGAATCTCTTATTCCATGCCCTTAACCGAAAACAAGAAACGGGCGGTTTTGGACACGATGGCAACGAACACAATTGTGTTTGCAAGCCAAAGCGCTATGACGTCTGCACATGTGCCAAGACACGACTTATCAAGCAGTAGCAAAAGAAAAAAGCACATGCGGTGTACCAGCAGAGTAGAAAACATAAAGTTCTGGGCCTGCGGCTTGTTTGTGTTTGGTCCGTTGTGGTACATACATGGTTTTTAAAAGCCCACAACATTGAACAGAGTTGTTGTAGGTTTGCAGGGAAGAAGAGCCTTGTGCTGGTGCTGGATACTCTTTGAGGCATTTGCCGTAGACAGTTTTGGCGTGGCAGCGAAACCATTCACCATTAGCATGTCTGGGAACCAGCAACTACGACCACAAGCAGGCCACTATTCAAATTACATGGATTCATACCGTGCTCTTTTTTCTAATAGCAAAGCATGATAGGGCGGGATTTCCACATTCGTTCCAACAATACAATTACGCAACGTGTTTTGCTTGGCTGGGTCTCTATTAAATGTGAAAAGAAAGAAAAACAAATCAAAACACATTAGGAATTATATTATTACAACCGACCTTTTGTTTTCATTTTTCATTTTTGAACCTCCGACAATGCCGATATTTGTGTCTTCTCGGGCTTTTCTTTATTCCCCCAAAAAGTGCCTTCATTTGTTTTTCTACTTATCTTCCAATCCACGTTGTCTGCAGACGGCTTAAAATGAGAAGAAAGACATTATTTTATTTTGGGTCTTCTGGATGCGTAGTGTGCAGATTGGACTTTGCGAAAATGAAAGAGTTGAATCACGCCCGTTGTTTTTCTTTCAATTTCCTTTGGGATTGGTTATTAATGAGGAAACCGCAAGACATAGAACACAACCGTAAAAAGACATATGCTTCCGAACAGACCCTTGTTCCGAAACATGGCTCGGGGATTGTGAATATCTGGCGGAAACATGAACATGGTGAAATAGTGCTTTTCACACTTTTAGAGATGGCTTATAATTGCCGAGTATACTCCAATGTTGCTCTATTGACCATTAGAATTTACTTGCAAAAGAAAAAACACACAATAGGTAATGTGTCACATTTGTCCGCACTTGTTTTCAACAGCATCTTACATGCAACTACTCTCAAGCAATGATTTTCATAGGATACATGTATTTACATGTTTTATTTACGTGTTGTCTTTCCACATACAGAAGGAAAATCGCATTACAGTTGCAAGGACAAGAGAGAACAGCTTAACTTGAAATTAGTCTTGCCAATAGGCTTACATGATCTCACATTGAAGTAGTTGGTATTATTTGTAGCTTAGTGCCAAAGCGGGGGGTTTTCAGTTTTTTTTCTGCTAGCTGGTCTTTCGGATCTTTTTGTTGCATTTGGGGCTGCATATAAACGGTTAATTTGCCATTGTCACATGAACCGTGTAAATTCGGTAGTGTTCAACTGCAAATTGGTATTTGTATGTGTTATACTCACATTTGTTCAGGTGAGTGGAAATGTTAACTTCCCATGTTTATGCTACATCCTATTTTGTATGTTTAGATGTGTTGCCGTACAATGGGTTATTGTCCAAAACAACATTGCCAAGTAACAGATGGCATTTCTTCTAGTTGCCTTCTAATGTTGCATATCTGACCAATACTTTTATTATATGCTGTTGTTGGTTTTCTTCAGCCACTACTGCTGGTCTAGTTCAGATAGATGTGGCTTCCGTCAATTTGTCTTGCTTGCATATTCATAAACTATTATCCAAGTAATGCCAACTAGATCCGTTTTGCGATTTCGTGTGAAAAAGAGCAGCATGTGGAAACGTGAGGGAATAAGAAAGACATCTCAAGAGACGCAAGCTCCCTCTTCTAAAAAGGTGGCGGATTGTGCTGGCTAGGTTCCTTATCTTTCTTTCTTTTTATTGCCAATTGTGCATTTATGTTGGAAAGACAACTAAAAAGAGAACCTGGCAATAGCCTGCCCCCGTTTTCTCTTGCTTTTTTATCTTCTGCCCATTACCAGCATTTCAAACAATGTATGCGCGTTCCCAACAACCATACTCCAATAATTGCGTTAAACAATGCTCTGCATTAAACCACACAAAAAGCACATGCCAATATACAAATTATTATTTTCAAACCCTAGCCTTGAATACGATTTCTGCTGCTACAATATAACCATGTTTCAGACAACTAAAAAATGACAAACAAATACTGTGGTTTCCGACTGAAAGATATGATGCCTAGAAGGGGTTTAAAATATTAAGGAAAATGATTATTTGGCACGCTCGAATAGAAAAAAGTAACACTAAATAGGAAGAATGGAATTGTCCGCGCAACGCAAGAAAAAAAAAACAGAAAATTCAGAGTCGCACCACATCAGCGCTTACATCTGAGACAAATATTCGTCAGGAACAAGCAGGACTCTTGCTAAAAGAAAAATAGGAAGAAAAGAAACAAAAGGCGAGATAATGAGAGAGCAAAGCATATGAAAAATAAAAAAGATTTTCTGTACAAAATTAACGAATTGTAATGGGCCTCGCTCGCCTACAGTACCCGCAAAGATACAATTAGATATATCGTATCATTCTGCTCACATAAAACAGCACTCAGCAATGACATGGCACATAATATGGTAGTACCAGGATAGACAGTGTTTGGAAAGGCCGGGTTGTATGCACTTTGACCTATTCATGAGTCTCGTCATTCTCTGACATGCTCTCCATCTCGATGTCTTCTTCGGGGCCATGAGAGTCCTCCTGTTCAGCACCCTCTACAGAGACATAAGCGGGATCAATCATAAACGATGGAATCTCTGGTGGAGGAGCCAATCTGTCGCTAAGCTTTGCGTTTCCTGGGCGCGGCGTGCGTTTAGGCCGCAACGTATCCAGATGTCTGAACAGTCTTGTGAAGGTGTCCTGGCGCCAAGGCAGAATTCCGACCTTCACTTCGCCATCGTCATCTGTGTGCTCTGGGCTCATCGCTGCTGGGACAAAACACAGCTGCATGTCAAAGTCTGGCGGCAGGAAAGGATATCGAGACTGGTCAAAAACCTTGCGTCGCCCAGCAGCCTTCTTGATTTTCCTGGCTCGCCGTCTGTCACGCTGCTGCTTAAGCATGGCCTTGTCCTCCGTTGTTCGATGCTTTGCCTTGAGCGAACTGAAATATACCCCAAGCCCATGCTCAATGCGCTCGTATGTTCCGCCGTTGGCTGCATAAAACACCTCAATGATCTGCTGTGTTGTCTGCGCATTGCGTGGCGCCTTGAATGACTGCTGGTAGTCCCAGTGCGGATTGGAAGGCACTGTAAAGTAGTGGTCAACAAACGAGCGTATGTTTGCCTGGAATCTGTTTTTTTCGACTTTATTATGTGCCAACACCGTGCCCTGGCTGCTACTCGCGTCTGTGCTGTATGACCGGCCGGCCGAGGCTCCCTCCTGAGCTGCGTGTTGCTGCTGGGGGTTGTGGTGACGGTGGGCAAGTAGTCCAGAAGCGCCTGTGCTTGATCCTCTCGGTGATTCCGCCATGCCTCCAGCGGATGTTGGCGTGCTAGTGGTTGTATTGAGTGGTGGCGGTACGCGTGAGATTCTGGCGAACCCTGGTAGCGTAGCCGATCGAGGTGAAAAAGATGGCTTAGCTGTTGTTGGCGTGGCGTCAACAAGCATTCCGGACATATGCGACGATACCGGCGAATATGGTGAAATCCCTGTCTCCATCGTTAAATCGGCAACTGGTCTAGGTGTAGTCGTTCTCTGTTGTATTGCAAACCCCTTGGCTGAGGAAGAAGGCTGCCCACCAGCGGTGTTGCTGCTTCTGTTATTCTCGCTGTTACCATGGACATGGCCGACTGTGGTAGGTGGTGGCGGTGGAGTCCGAATTATTGGCGGCAGAGAGACCGGTTGTTCGATATGCTGCTGCTGGTGGTGGTGCATCCTGTGTGGCGAAGCGGATGCTGGCCGCATGCTGTACTGCATATTTCCCTGGAGCGAAAACCGTGACACCGACTTTTTCTGCTGCTGTTGTTGTGGTTGCTGGTGATGTGGTTGCTGGTGGTGTGGTTGCTGTTGCTGCTGCAATTGCGGGTGCAACTGAGAATGTGGTGGATGGTACCGCGTAGGAGAGAAAAGAGCGGACGAATTTGACCCTGCTGATACTGGCGTTGTTGCAGGCATTGGGTGCACACCCCCAGGATGATGCTGAGCAAACGCGTGGGCATGGTGCTGGTGCTGGCGTCCATAAGAACTGGAAGAAGTTAGCGGGGGAGATCTTATTTTTGGTACAGCCATATGACTTTGTCCTGGTGCTGACTGCAATGTCCGCGCCAATGCCGCAGGCGGTGGCAATGTGATCGACGAGGACATTGTCTGATGATGTCCCACGGCTGCTGCTGGCGGTGGCGGGGTTGAATAGCAAGTAGAGGCTGGATTACGCATGCTCGTTTGATGGTTGTCGTGAGAATACCCCTGGGATCTAGAGACGGTCAAGCGATAAACCCCGGCACCAACACTGCTTTCGCTGTCATCGGCGGGTCCTATTGTGCTCGAATGTCTGGTATGTGGATTTGGCGACATAGGAGCAACCATAGATGATGACGACGGCGCAGGAGACCTTCCATGCAGTGCAGTACTGTGTACAGATGCGGAGACTGCTGCGGGTGAAAACGTGTCCGTGTCCTGGCTCTGTGACAACAAAATACTAGGAAGAGGCGGCGAATTCGTAGACAAAGGCTTTGCATGCGGTGCCGTCAATTGGTAATCTCCGCCTACCGACCGACGCTGACTATCATGACTATATGTAAACTGTGACTGACGAAGAGTGTCCAGCACGGTATCAACTGTCGTCTGTAGCCGTGCCACGTCGTTTGCAAGCCGCTCTTGCGAGGTCAATAGGCGCTCTAGCAAGTCACCGAATGAAAGATCAAATCGAGTATCTGTAGCCGCTGCGGCTGGCATTATCGCTTCCTGTTTTGCTGGTTGCTGAAGATCTGGAGCTGACGATGAATACGCCTTTGATGAAACATTTGATCTGGGCGACATGGATTTCGACTGACGATCATCCGTACGTTGTCGTTTACTGCCGTCGGGACCGGACATGTGTGGGGGATCGTATATGGCAATACAAGGGATAAGCGAATATGGATAAGAATAATACTAATGATGCAAGAACCAAACGACGAGGATTTAGACAAAATAGAAAGAAAACGCGTTGGAATGTCGGTTCTTTTTTCTTTTGTAGATCTAAATAGATAAATAAAATAAACGTTAAGCGAACAAGGCGAGATGCAGCGCTAGCAATGCTACAGTTTAGATGATTTATGCCAAAGCTAGCGCTTATATAAGTAAAGAAGAAAACCCTTTTCCCGAGACCACTCTCTGTCTGCTTTGTTTATATGTTTGCAAATTATTTTTGGGCCACTGTGCAGATTGGAAGATGAACCGCCTGGTTTGTCTTTGTAAGTCCCGTTTTTTTGTTTACTGAAGAAACAAGGAAATGCCTTTTTTCTGAACCAGGGCCTGTGTTTGGCAAGCGAAAGCTATTTTTGACTGCGAACCAAAGAGATTTTCTAGCACAATTCGGATAAGCAATATGAAAGTGATTCCAGCAGTGGAAAGAACAGAGGTTGCAGCAGTGTCTACCTTTTGTAGAAAGGCAATTGTGTGGCGGGAAAACCCAGAAATGAGGCGGGGGTTGGAGACTGATATAAGAAGTGGAAATAGAGGGGAATGCGAATAAAAGAGTAGAGGTAGAAAAAAAAAGTCCCTGACTGCAAAAACAGTCAAAAATACAAGGCAATTATTAGTCTGCAATGTCGGTATTCTGTGGCTATAGCGCCTCTGAATCTGCGGCTTTGGTATCCAAACTACACAGCGGGTTCATAAAACAATAGAGTGCAATGTATAATGGATGGATGAGTATTAAGGTTACTAGTTGGCGAGAGCCAGGTCAAAGCAATACCGAACATCGGCTCCCAGGACACTGTAGGATGTGGACAAGATATGTATGCAACCACAGGGCGTCTATGCAGTCGTAATGTATGTTATATTACGGCAGTGTAAACAATTATGTAAAGAGAACCAAACTGCTAATGCAACAGGAATCGAGAACAAGGAAAAAAAACTCCCAGAGGATCCAATAGATGAGCCACGGCAATAGAGTACAGAAAGAGATTGGAGAACAGCCGCTCAAAGACAGTACCAGCAGCACCAGACGAAAAGTGAGGGTATGCAGGTCCTTTTTGGCGGATAGAACAAATGAAAGGAGAAAGAGAACGGACAGAAATTAAATAGGTTGTTTTGATATTTTTGGGTATGAGAAAAGAAAATCAGACTTTTATCAATAGGAGAAAAAGGAGGCCAGGTAGCGATTATCGATAGTTGTACGAACTCAAAGGGCGTTTAGTCGTTTATAAGGCTCACCCCAAAACTAAGCAGGAAACAATGTGGAACGCGACGGGAGACAGACAGGAAGGAAGAGAATAAAAAGGGGCTTCCCCGTCTAGTGAATGGAATATGGCGATATGATTTGGGACGGCCACAATAATGTGGTGAGTAGAACCCGGCAGCAGCAAACGAGGAGGACAGCGGATAGGAGAGCTTTTGCGATGAGATGGGATGAGATGGAATGGAACGGAATGGGCGGTTCATCGGCAAAGACGAAGAAGACGTGAAGGAGGGGAGCAACAGCAGCAGCATGGAGTGAAGAACAGGCAGGCGTGTGCGGTTGCTGCTGGGCACAACACCAGTGCTGGACGCGGATTGGCAGGCCATTTAACTGGGCGCTGCTGGTTGGGCCGCGCTGTGGGCGTGCGTATTGGACATTGGGCATGGCGGCTGGTGTGGCAAGCCATTATGGACGGTGATTGCGATGGAAGGCTGTGGTTGGATGGGAGGGTTGGCGGAGGGGGGTATGTGCGGGGGAAGGGTAGACTGGCTTTTTTTCCATCCAAAGGTCCAAATGATGCTGTCGCAACCACAACCGCAACCTCAACCTCAACTGCACCTGTACCTGCTGCACCTGCAACCATAGCCGCAACGCGCATCTGCTCTGCGAACATGTCTGCCATTGCTGCTTGCGAGGATTTTGCAATTGAGGAGCTGCCGCCCGTAGCACCAGTGCAAGCCAGGAGGAAATACGCTGCCAACGTGGGCAAGTAACAAAAGAGCCATGGAATTGTGCTTACCTTTTTTTTCTTGTTTTGTGAACGGCTGTCGCCAGGTATTCTGGTGGGTGTGTTCGTAACAGGGAAGATGGGTTGATGTAGCGCAAGACAAGACAGCTAATTCCAAAAGAAGCGTCCAGTCGTGTCGTTGACAATAGAAAACGTGCCGCCAAAGTCTAGGTGCTGTGGTATCCAAAAAATAGCGCGGCAGGCGGGAAAAGGTCTTCTTTATACAAGACAAAAGGGAATGAATAAAGCTGCTTGTTGATTTGCTTTGCCCAAGAGATGTATGCGTTGACTATATAATGTAGGTAGGGAGGAAATCAAAAGAGGCAAGAGCAGAGAGAAAGGAAAGAATTGCTTGAGTACAGAAGAATGGAGGCTCGATAATAATTCCAAATGGAGAGCTTTTGCCAATTCAATGTATGCGGGCGCGCCTGAGCTGGACAAACGGTGCGCGCAATTAACGGCTGCTGAGAAAGAGAATATCGCAACGACGACAGCGGCAAAGAAAGACACGCGGAGGGAAAGGCTGGTGCCAGAAGAAAAAACAAAGGAAAAGAATAGAAGGGACACTGCAGCTCTGGCATGGCTAAGGAAGAACAAAACAAGCAATACGACCACAGGAAAGCAAACCACGGGTTTCGTTTGGGATAACAATTACATGTATGTGTTGCTATCTGGTGGTGGTATGTTCTGTCTTATTTTCTGGGTACTGGCACAAGTGGAGAAGAGGGCGGAAAGGACCTCGGGTAAATTTGCCAGAGCACTGGCCATGTGAGGGAACACCTACAACCACAGTATTCCTTGCGAAAGGGGGGGACGCGTTATGTAATGTAGTAGTCGTCCAGAGAAATAAAAAGGAAGGGCAATACATAAAAAAGGATCAATCGGCGTTATACACATGGCAGGGGATGACGGGGACGGGTGGGCAAATATAAACGAGGAATACCGGTCTCGGTTTCGGCTTTGGCTTGACAATTAAGTGGACCCTACTCTTTCTTGGAGGGAGGGGAGGGCTTGTTGTTCGGCTGAATGCTACTGTCTGTCTCCGCGTCTAGTGCTACTGCATATATTGTGTTTATTAGCAGGACTGCCTAGTCAAGGCATTCAGTTTTCTAAAAAGACATGCATTTCTTGTTGGGTTCTCGGATAGTTGTACAGTGCAACAACACCTAATCAATATGTTGCTGCAATTTCCCCCGAAATTGGAAGCAGCAGCATGGTGGATGCGATGGGGATGAGTGCTGTGCAGCTTGCAGACCTCGGCTAGTCTTGTTTCACGCGTTGTTCTTAATGCTGCAGCAAAAAATAAATAAATAAATAAAGGAACAAATGCTGGCAGTATTACACACGGAAAAGGGGGAATCGAAAAGGCATGGTGCTACCAGCTTACAGCAAAGAACTTGCCGAGTAAATAAATTAATAAATAATTGAAATAGCAGTTGGCTGCTGTATCCTACCTTTTTTGCAGAATAATATTAGCTATCTTTGAAACAAATATAATGTTGATAAAAGTTGGTAATTGCAATGTAGGATAAGGAAAAATCAATGTCTTCTGAAAAGGAATTAAGTGGATTAAACGCAAAAAAGTATATGACCAAATAAAGCTAATAGAACAAATTTTTCAAAAGAAAACGTGTTAGAAGAAGAAAAGAAAAGAAAAAAACAAGGTGGCTCTTGTTTCTGGCCTAGTATAACCCTTGCCTGATTGAGAAAAAACATGTCGGCGGTTTATCTGCACATCGGTCTTTTTCCAGTTCATTTTACAACCTCATTCTCGCCATTCCACCATCGTTATACCCCTCCAGCAAAGCTGTTCTTTTTTCCATGAGCGCTTGCTATGGAAACCCTACAAAATATTCTGAAACACTCGCAAGTCGGTGCGTCCCTAAGCGCAGCTGATGAGATTGCACTACCACTTGTAGGTAAGGTGAGTAATAGTAAAGAAGGCAGTGCCTGTTGATTCTCCCTTTCCTCTTTGCTATTATAGATGTCCGGCGATTTGTGCAACCGGCATTGCCAAAAAGACCAAAGTACAAACAACCGGCAAGATTCAATGCCGAGTTGGGAAACAAACAAACATACATTTCCTTCAACGAATTAATTGGCCAGCGAGAAAAACATTCATGGTCGGTAAAACAGCAATCCCTGTCGTGTGGCTCTACAAATCACCGCCATTGGCGCCTTTGTAAAATAATAAATGATTCTTTTTCCATTTTTGCTGAATAATCCTTCCATGTGTTCCCGATTAGGAAGTGTGTTACTTCAGACCGCTAGCGTTAGAGCAGAGAGAAAGTCTGGATTCTACTTTATAAACTTACTAACCAGTTTCTGGCGTGGATTCTTCCATTTTTCCTTGCATGGACAATAACCTATCAAAGACATGACAAGGCCTTGTTTGCATGCAAACAAGGCAGGTTTCCAGCATCACAACTATCGACCAGCGGAATATGCAATTGCAACTAGAAACTTAGCTAGAAAATAACAGTCTGGCGAAAAAGAGCTGTAGGAACACTCGTGTATATTTATTCCCATTTAATTTTTTCCGCCTTCTCTTTGGCATTGCCAAACAATGCATTCAAACAGAAGAATCCCTTTGTTTTCTTATTAGCCATATGCCACCCGTTTTATTCAGTCCCCTTGTTCCACCGGTCTGGCCTATAAGAGGAGATTTCTCATGTTGCACATGAAACACGCGTGTTCCTTGTCTGCGAATTGGAATATAAGCACCGTTTTTGTTCTGTAGTGCATATTTTTCATTTTTCAGTTTATAATATGAAAGCGTGCCAAGAAACACTGTCTTTTCTCAAGCGTCAAACAATATCCACCTTCTTGTATTAGCAAAGACATAAAAATATAGCAAACAAAAGTAAAGACATCATGTTAAGAACAAGCCTCAATTTACTTATCACCCTTGTCACATAATTAAAGTTATAATCATTCTATAATTGCCTACGAGGCTTCTGCTTTATGCAGCTATTTTGCTGTGACGGACGACTACATGAAGAACATAGTATATGGCAAAGATAGAATCAGCCTGATTGTGTTAAATTGATCTCTCTTGCTTTGGCCACTCTATTGTTTCTGACGCCACACCTGAGACCTAAACCACAGCAACTTCTGTGTTGTCTAAATGGTTTGCGTTTTGGATGACCGTTCAGAGCACATGGTTTACCTTGTCGGCATAGTTGCTGACCTTTCGCAGGGAAAGAGGGTAAGCTGATGGGATGCTCAACATTCACATTATCCAACCAGTGGAACATTTTCTGCTGCTTGGTGATCCTTGGTCGCTACCTTCCGAATGGGGCAACTGCAGCAGATTAGCGCCTGATTCGGATTGGTTCCAAATAAAATGAGCCTGCAAGACCACAGCCTGCCCCCCCAATCAGCGCGGGATTCTAGTGGAAATGGTGTCCTTCCGAGGTGCATCTCATCACAAATCCAAGAAAACAAAACGAAATAAAAAGGGCAGCAGATGCGGTTGCAGTGATTGCGGCAACTGTGACGTGAATCCCCGCTGCTGCTTACGCTATCCTATGGCTTTGTTTGTCTGTAAGACGTAGTCCGTGAGTGCATACGCTCCTCTCCCGAAAAAGTAGTTTCTTTGTTGCGACATACAAGAGAACGCAAGCAAAAAAGGGCCTGCATGGTTGGACGGGTACTGAGGCTGTGGATGTCTTTCTCATGGGCCGTGTATCTTTTTGTCGCTCCTTTATTTTTCTTTGATCAGTTTTGTTTATTTTTCCAGCGTTTTAGATCTTAATAACAAAGGCAAAATGGATGCCAGTGCGATTTCACTTTATTGCGATGCCCTGAACGATTGTCAGGTGGCTCCTTCTGTCGTAGTTTTCTCTGATACGTGTGGTTTCGGCCGATTCGCTTTCAGGTCAAAGCCAAACTGACCACAAAATCAACAGAAAGTTCCAACCAGCTGCCGCAGCCGTTCTGCTGATTTTCTCGCACCATAGCAGATGATGTGTTTATTTTGTTTTCTATTTGCTTGTTCTTCAAAATCAAAAGAGGGAGGAGGGCGGAAAGAGAATGCGGGTCCGTGGTAAAGTGTGAGATTTACCAAACAAGAATAGTGCTGAGAAAGACACTGCAAATTACCGCCTCAGAAAGAGAACAAGATATTAGCGGTGCAACACACTGTAATCAACTGACATTGATGGACATAGCGCAGGATTGTGCATTTGGACATTTGCAGGATGCTCGATCTTGTGCAGCAATGGTCCAGCATAATCCAGCAGCGCAATAGGTGTAGCACGGATAGACAAACAGAATAATGAAGAACTGCATTACTAAATTGTAAAGGCTATAGTTTTCCAGCATGTTGAAAAGAACTGCAGACATTATTAAAATAGTTTGCTCACATCGCCCAATTCTATAAATAGGCGCTGCATTCAATTGTTGCTGGCATCCTTTGACAACATGTCTGTTGATAGGCGGGACAGAAGGGTGGGAAAGTGAAGATGCGATCGATGCCAAACGGAGGAATGTGTTTTTCCTCACCCATGCTTGGCGTTTGTCCGTAGAGATCTTCCAAGCGGGAATGTGCTGGGAGACATTGAGAAAACATTATAATAAAAAACGCATCATTCGTTAAAACCACGTTGTCACATTTACAAACAAATGAAAGCAGCCAAAACAGGACATAATGCTGCAAACATGTTGAACTGCAGGTTCGATTGCAAAAAGGAAGAATAAAAGACAACATAAATCTTATACTAGCATCTATACTATTTGATTGTGCTGAACCAATAAAGCTAAACACGTGCGTAGCATACATTTATCAGTGCCTTTTTTCGCATTATCGCAATAACAATAGTCTGATGAATAGAAGATGTGACTGAAGGGTGCTTGTTTGTACTGCCAAAGCCAAAGGTTTGGACTTCTGGTGGTTGACAATGGATCTGGCTAACGCGGTTGTAAATGATTTTTAGCAAGAGAAATAATCTCTCAGTCGGGATTGAACAAAAAGCACTCTTGCTATCAGGGCATGTGGGGGCTTTTGAAAGCCCCAACAAAATGAAAATAGCATCCAGAGGCGCTGAAAGTGGGGAGAAAGAGAAAATTCTCCCATTAGATGCGGGTCCGGGAATGGCAGTAGTCAGAAAAGCGGTGTAGAAGGGAAATATAGAGAATAGGTAGAGCTTTGGTACGTGGTGGTAAGTCAGCCAGCTAACAAATAATGACCGCAAGCACATAAACCAACAGCAGCAGTTTTCTGTACAGCCTGCTCTTAGCATTCATGCCACAAGCAGCGGAAAAAAGTGGGAAAAGAGGAAATGTGTTTGGCTTTGCAATTGCGATAGATCAAATCGGCAGCTGATGGGAGAAAGGAAAAGCTGAAAAATGGCGGAAATATCTGTGAGGAAATGCAATGTCTGGAAGCGCAGACACAGAAAGAAATGCGAGATTCCCGTCTCCCAGAAATGTGGAATGACGTCCAGCGCCTCCAGCACACGGCCTTATTTCCTTTGCAAATTAGATAATTGTCACATTATTAATAATATGCACAAAGGCAAGACAGCCCTCTCTGGGCTTTTGGAGGTGTGCTGAAGCACAATGAAAAGCACAAAGAAAGTTTCTAGAAAGTATAGGCACAGTGAAAATACTGAGACCAAGCTAGGCTCAGCGCGACATCCGCAGCGAGGGGCGAGCGGAGCAGGCGTAGCAACCGTTTGGGTGGGGGTTTTTAAAATGGAAAAGACATGTTTGCCACAACACACGCGCTGGGCACAAGGAAGAAGAGGGGATTCCCCATCCTTTGCCCAATTGTTCTCCGCGCCCACAACCCACCTTTTCTCGTCCGTGTCTCCTTTTCCATGCACACTTTTCCTTTCTTTTAGCAAAAATAAAAGTCTCTTCTTCTCGACGCTTTATTCTTTTGCTGTTTAAATTCGGCCGACACCAACGCTGGGCTTGTCCACTCTTTGCTCCTCTTCTGCTGAACGCACACACGCACAAACCTTTTGCTCTGTCCCGCGCGTCAATGCAAATGACCCTTGTTCCAGTCCTGCTTGCCGGATTCCCGACTTTGACCCTGTAACCACGACCAGCACTATTGTTTTACTTGCCTTTGTCTGCCGCGCTTCTCAGACGACACACACTAGTCAGGCTTCTTTCAGTTAGGGGCTCTTTTAAAAAGGGTGACCAGGAGGAATAAGAGCAGTCTTCCTTTCGTCCAGCTGCTCTTTCTCGTCGAATTACGAAAAAGAAAACAGCAAAGCAACGAACATAGTTAGCTGGTGGGAGCCTTCCTCCTATATTGCTATTGTTTTTTACTCGTATTTGTAGCTAGCTGACATTTGGAGAGCGTTTTAGTGCTATATTCCGCATTGTTATTGCACTTATCAGCAGCCCGCTTCCCCTTCTTTTGTCCGTTTGGTTGCTGGTGGTCCTTTTGTTTGCTTTTAACCTTTTCTCCCTCCCTCCTCCTCTTCTTGTTATCCATCTTCTTTTGTTTTTTCTTGAGCTCAGGAAACTCGTGCAAGTGGATCAAATATGTCGCTCTCCCACGAAGGCAGCACAAGCACAGAAGCCGCCATGCCGAGTAATACGCGGCTATCAAGCATTCTTGGCGGACCATCTGACACATCTGCAACCACTAGCGAGCGAGTGTCCGCGCAAACCGCGCTGCAGCAGCCCCAGAGCACCGCTCTACCGCCGGTCAAAGTCTCCCCCGACAGTAGGCAGCGGCACACACGATCTCCAAGCAGCTCCAGCGGATCGTATACGCATACCAACCAAGCGATGACGCCACCGCCTCCACCGCTCACTCCCCATAACCGCGCAAACACCGGCGGCGTAGGGACTAGTCAATACCACCACTCGGCGGCACGTAATAGTGCTACAAACAGCAGCCCTACGCCGCCAAGGATCCGGCAGACCCGGAGCGAAGCCCACCCCGCCCATGGAGGCCATGGTAGCCCACCAAAGCTCATATCTGGACAGGCAGGCGACGATCCCTCGAAAAACAACAATTACTCGCTCTGGCTCCCCTGGGAAGAAACCGCGCTTATTGACTGGCTATACGAGCCCACAAACTGCAGACTGTTCAACGAGCCTCGTCGCAAGAAGGAATGCCACGAGCGCATTATCCGTGAAATTCTGCCCAGCAAAACCAGCCGAGCCATCGAGGGCAAGATTCGCACGCTTGAGAAGCGCTATCTGAAGGCAGCAGGGGAAATCCAGCGCGAGGACTTTGTCACCGCACACCCGGGCAAGCGGGCAGAGGATGTTGCAGAGGCCTTGTGCAACAATTTCTATAAACTGGAAACAATATTCAATCCCTCTCTAATCAGCTCCCGCGGCCCCCAGTCCCAGTTCGCGTCAGCGCAAAACAAGAGAAAGTTTCAATGGGGGAACAAGAGCATTGGGTCATCAGGTCATACGGTTGCCACTAATGCAACGGATGGCTCGGGTGGCGTTGCTTCTCAGATGCCTCCAGCCCCAGACTACGATCATGGTTCGGGTACTTCTCAGGCAGTGGTGACATCGAATGCTGTCGGCTCCCATGGCAGCGGAAACAGCAGCATTAGCAACGGTGGGAGCGGGAAAGCAGGCAGCAATACCAACAACCACAGTTCCACCAGCACTAACAGCAACACTGGGCTAAGCGTTCCCCGCGGCTCGCCACCAATGATCACAGCAACAGAATCACTCCCACTGCCTTATCGGATGATGGCTTTTAGCCGCAAAATAGCACCCAAGCGTGACACGGATAATGCAAACCCGACCGAAGGCGCAGATATAGGTGGAGACGTCCCAGCTATGATGAGCGCAAGCAAACGCAGCCGCACGTTTCCTGCAATGATGCAGAACCGGAGAAGCCCGGTGTTTAACCCAGTGCAATCAAAACAGACAACTCATCCGTTGACAATGGACCTGCGCAACGTGAACAACGCATATCACGTCCAGCAACATCAGAAACAGCACCCGCAGCAGCACCCACAACAACAACAACAGTTGCTACATCAGCAGCAGCAGCAGCAGCAGCAGCAGCAGCGGTATTACGAGAACGGCCTCAAATATACGTATGAGGCTTCTAGCCGGCCATCGACAGCCACCCTGCCAATGATGCCGATTGCTTCGCCCATGGGTGGAGGCAGCCAGGCTGTTCCCCCACAGCCCACGTCAGCCTCGTCAGCAATACCGCTGCAGCATTATCCGCAGCCTGTTACGCCATCCTTGCCAAACAATAACACTATTACCAACACCACCACCACCAACAACAACACCACCACCAGCGGTGGGGCTTTCCAGGACACAAACGAGCACAGCCATGCGCGGTCTGTGTCCATATCGGCCGTTCAAGGAACACGCGAGGAGCTGGAGTGGCTGCAGTTCAATCTGCGCAGAGAAGAGCTCGAGTTCCGGAAAAGTGTGTTTGCTCAGGAACAAGAACTCGAGACAAAGCGGGTGCGACTGGAGGAGCGGCGACTTGATATTAAGCGGCACGAGCTGGAGCTTGAGGGAAAGCGAGTCGACATGCAGCAGCGTCAAGTGGATCTTCAGCTTGAAACCATGAAGTCCATGTCAACGATGCTGAGCCAGATGACGAAGCAGATGGGGAACATGCTTGGTGCTGCGTCAACAACAAATACACGCGCCCTTGCTGCTAGTGGTGCTGCTGCTGGCGAAGATGCCAATAGTGCAATCGAACAACAGGACAGTTTATTAGAGTGAAATGTATTAGTTTTTTATTGCCTTCTTTTTGAGTTGTTTCAACATTCCTTTCTATCTCCTTTTTCTTGAAACCAGACCGTCAGTCCACTGGAGCTTTTTATCTAAATAAAAGTTTGTATGCTGTTTACAAAATGAATGTATAGAAAAAACACAGAACTGAAGGACGTAGATATAGAGAAGAGAATGGCAGGAAAGAAAAGCACACATTAGTGGCTGTGTTCGGGAGCATCCAGATCATCGATGCCGTTGCGGCGTCCAAACCAGGTCTCCTTCAACGCCTGGGTGCTCTGCACAACACGCTCGGCTCTTATTTTAGAGGACACGGAAGCGAGATCCAGACCCAGCGCCTTGACGATAAAGTCGCCAATGTCAGTATTCTCGTGGTTTCCGCGCAAGAGATGCGCGTCCCTTCCGTATGCATACAGATTGACATCGACGGCGCTGTGTCCGTGCGTCGCCCACCCAAGCTGTGCGCGGTTGGAGATGGCGTTGCTTAGCAGCTGGCGGAGCTTGACAGAGTCGGTCTCGCTGGCTACAACCAAGATCTCCTCGTGCGTCGCATCCTTGATGCCCAACCACTCGGGGAATACCTTGTCACGCACCGTTCTGTACCTGTCCTCCTCGGTCTTTGCAGCGTCCGCACCTGGCTGGTGCGGCAGAAGCTGGCTCGAGATGTACTCGATCGAACGCTTGACCGACTCAAGCGCATGCGGGTTCCACATATATTCGGGATATTCGGGGGTCAGCTGCTTCGCCACGGAAAAACCGCCGGTCTCGTGGTCAGATACGCTGATAAGCACAGTGTCAGGATGCGCATCGACAAACTTGCGCACAACAGACACGGCGTCCCAATAGGCAAGGATGTCGCGCACGTGGGCGGCTGGATCGTTGGTGTGCGCAGCCATGTCGATGCGGCTGCCCTCGATCATCAAGAAAAAGCCGTCGTTCCTCTTGCGTGTGGCATGTT
Source organism: Coemansia sp. RSA 1200 (assembly GCA_027578915.1). Classification (NCBI taxonomy): domain Eukaryota; kingdom Fungi; phylum Kickxellomycota; class Kickxellomycetes; order Kickxellales; family Kickxellaceae; genus Coemansia; species Coemansia sp. RSA 1200. Next base: position 10,531 of record JANBTT010000123.1, on the reverse strand, counting down.
CCAGGATATCCAGCGCCTTTTTGGCCATCTCTGCCAACGAAGGCTGGGCCTTGGGATCGCGGTCAATCTCGTAGTCCATATGCGACGACGCAAAGGTACCCAGGAGAGGCAGCAGGCCTGTGTCCGCCGAGTCCAGAGCATCAAACTCTTTGCGGGTAGAAAGCGTTGTGTATCCATTCTTCTGTGCCTCGCTCCACAAGTGGCGGTCGTCTAGGCGGCAGCTGTGCATGCCATCTGGTTGCGATTGGCTGACAAAATGGCACTGGCCGCCACCAAACATGAGATCAACCACTGGGCCAAGGGAATAGTTGCCTATCTGGTACTCGGCAATAAGGTCCTCCATGTTGCGGCTAGTGGTGTGTGCAGAGAACGCAGCAGGTGTGGCGTGGGTGATGCGGCTGGTGGCAACAAGGCCAGTTGCCATTCTGCGCTGAAGCTTTGCAGCCTCAAGAACTGTGCCGCAGGGGGTCTTGCTAGCATCAACGCCGATTGCGCCATTATATGACTTCATCTGACACGAAAACGCAGTAGCGCCCGCAGCCGAGTCAGTAACAAGAGAGTCGCTTGACCGCGTGCGTGACGAACCAACAAGGATCTCATCGAGTGGGCTCTGGTACGAGAATGTGTAGTTGCGGGTCTGCTGCATAAAGTTGCGGGCCATCGTCTCAGACGCAGGCCCAAAGCCATCGCTAATCATCAGGATGACGTTGCGCTTTTTGGACCTCTGCATCCAGTTGATGCCGTTGAAATAGAACCAGAACATGCCGACTACCGAAACGCAGACAAGGGACACAACGGTTGCCCAGAACACGCGACTCTACAGCCAGAACACCAAAGAAAGCAATTATCATGGGAAAAACATAGTAAGACAGGCACACAGCGATGTTAGTTGCTTGCTGTTTTGTTTGTTTGTTTGCTTGTTTGTTGTGCTTCAGAAGGCTGGCAGGTGTGCATCACAATGAAGAGGTTTGGCAGTCCAAAAGTGGCATTATCCCTTATGGAAAGAGGAAAAAGGGGTGAAGCGGCATTTCCTTATTGGTAAAACAACAAGACAGACTCATTTGGCAAACACAGGCAAAGAAAGCAGAGGAAGGGAAGGAGCGGATATGTTACCTTGCGCTTGCGGGTGCGGGGGCCAAGAGCCGCGCCATAGTAAAGAGCGTCGTTGTCAGAGACCTCCAAGGCCGTGGAAGAGCGGCGGGACATGTCAAACAGCTCATTGTCCTCGACGTCGGCAGCATCGGAATCGTCTTGCGGAGCGAAATGCACGCCGACCTCGTCAGAACTGGCCCTGGGAAGGGCCGTATATGGTACACGTCGTGGCCCCATGGGCTTTTCTATCAAGGTGTGCATATAACTAAAAGCGAAAAATACTCTGGGAAGAGTAAGAAAAGAGAAAAATGGTGGGGGAGGGGAAGCTCAAGGCTAAAAAAATAAATGCAGCAGTTGTAAAATATGAAGGACGAAGGAAAAGAGAAGCAAGTTAGCAACACTGCTTTTGGTCGGTTGCCATGTACCGGTTATATACACTGCTGGCCATGTACGCCCTCCTGCAATATCAATGGCTGCAAGTCAGCACTGAATTCTGAAGCGAGTGTCTAGCAGTCAACACTTTGAAAAGAAACAACATCCGTTGACTGGTGCACGTTTCCTTTGCCGACTCAGCAAGCAGCGTATACAGGCGGAAAAAGAGAGAGGGGCTACACATTTCTTCTTTGTAAGAATTACAAATACAGGCGACTTCCTTTGTAACTTTGCGAAAAAGCATGTGTTTGTCTTTTTATTGTACAGCTACAAGATGCCATTTATCTACGATGCCAGAAACAGCGCCATAAAGCCAGTGTTTCGGCAGTGCAGAATGCCTACTGCCTCTCAAGCAGCTCTTTGACCATCTGCCTGCACTGCTTTGGGCTTAGGAACTCGGAGTTCTTGATGGCGTTGGCCACCAGAACGGTTGTCACGGGGGCCTCGGTGTTTATCCAGACACGGCCGTTGAGACCAATCGCAACCTCGAATGGGATTTCAGAGCCAAGCGCATTCAGAACAGGCGCCTTCGAGTCCATCAGGCGACGGGCCAAGCCCAGCGAGCACTTGAGCATGAATCCGCCGCCGAGTTCGCCGTATCCTTCAGACCTGCCTGTGTGCGGATTGTAGCACTCCATTTCGGGATCCATTACCGAGTTGGCCACAGCAACCCGCCCGTAGACTACCGTTCCAACTGCCAGATTAGGCTTGTTGCGCTTGGTGGCGCCCTCGAATGCCAGGAGCGGCAGCAGCGCATCGTGTGCTGATCCGATATCCACCCGGTATCCCTCGCCGTGTCTGGCAACAACAACCCCAATCACCGGCTCGCCCTCCGAAGGCACGTATCTCCGTTTGTTGCCAACCACCCACCACTGGTTGCTGTCGTCGTTGTTATTCAGTACGCCCGCTGCCACCGCACGCACTTGTTCTCCAACTTGCATCATCCCTGGCCCGAGCCGAAGCACTTTTGTTTCGGCAGACCCGCTGTTTTCGCCGGCCTCTGCAAATGTGTCTACCACGTCCCCGGGGATCACAACCCTTGTGCTGGCCATTCCGAATGTCTCTGATGCGTGTATCAACCGAATAAATAAAGAGAAGAAGGCGTTGCAAAGCAAAGAAAGCGAGAATAACAGCAAAAGAGTTTTTTGATACAGCTTTAGCTTTAGCAAAAAAATATTAAAGCAGATCGGCTCGACTCGTAGTTCGTTGAGCCGGACATGATGGAAATCACATGCACGAATAGATGGCACTGGCTTTATTTTCTTCCTGTTTAAAAAAATCCAAAAATATTTATCTCCTACTCTTTTTCGTTTTGTAAAGTATCAAGTTGGACAAGACGAGACTCTCTGCCTTTTGATTTTATTTCACAATATATTTGCTTTGCTTGTTTGTTTGTTTGCCACACACGGTATCTTATATATATTGCTGGTTATACTTTTTTACCAGATAAACGAAATGACAAACGTTCCTCCAAATGACGATGAGTTTGACGAGCTCCTTGACGATGCCTTTGCGCAGTTTGACACAGCTTTGCCTAAACAGCAGAATCAAACGCAACAGCAACAGAAGCAGAAGCAGCCATCAGATACACAGAGATCACTAGAACCATTGACCTCTAGCAAAAGCACAGAGAAAAACGCCTCGTCTGATGATACCAACTTTGAGGAAGAGTTTGCTCGCCAACTTGCCAAGGGAATGGAGGATCTGTTGAAGGAGTCGTCTGGTTCTGACGCAGACAGCAGCGTAAATGAAAGCGAAATGAAAGCAGCAATAGATCAGCTGCTGAAGCAAATGGGCACCTTACAATCCGATCTCGCTTCCACAAGTGACAAAGAGGCAGAAAAGCCGGATAGCGCTCCAAAGGCGACAGCATCATTGCCACAGCAGAGAGCTGCGCAAGTAGATGAGAAGAGCACCGCAGATAGCAGTGGAGACGTCCAGGGGCCGTCATTCCAAGACAAGATCAAGGCCACAATGGACAAGCTAAAGGAAAGTGCGGACCGCGCAGATGCTGAAACGCAAGGTGGACTAGGAGACATGGATATGCTTGAAGAGCTTATGCGACAGATGGACGGCGGCGGCGATGACACGCAGTTGGACTCTCTTGTGGACGACGTTATTGGCCAGCTCATGTCCAAAGAGGTTCTTGAACAGCCTCTGAAGGATTTGGACAAGCAGTACCCAAAGTATCTTGACGAAAACAAAGGTTCGCTGTCAACAGAAGACTATGAACGCTACCAGAAGCAGCACGACTATATTAAGCAAATTCTGGCGCTTTTTGAGAAGCTGGACGATGACTCGGTCAACAACGAGCTGGTTGTGGAGCTGATGCAAAAGATGCAGGACTGCGGACAGCCGCCCAAAGAGCTGCTTAAGACTCTGGCTCCTGGTATGGAGCTGGATGAGAATGGCGAAGTCAAGGTCCCTGAAATGCCCAATTGCACAATAATGTAGCTGTCTTCAATAAAAGCACAACACATTATGTGGGTGGAGTTGTAATCGAAAAAGGCCAAATGTCTCATTTTAAGCTGAAAGCCTGGTTTGTGTTCACGTGCGGCAACAGCCAAAGGATTGGAATTGAAAAAGGGGCTTTTTGGAATTACCAACACTTTTTTATTGTTCTTTCCGCCTTTGCAAGAGTTTCCCTTTTCTTCTTTCATAATTTGTCAATTGAAAGTACATTTACTATTATTATTCCTTGTTTCTTGTTTCTTTGTGGTAGAATACCCAGGCCCGCACGCTAAGATAGCCAATGAAATGCAGCATTTGCAAAACGACTAGTCTCAAGTGCTACTGTGGAGAATGTATCAAGGATCGCGTGCTCCAACACGAATGGATAATCAGCCAGGCGTGCTTGTCGGCTGCTGCAAAGTCAGACATTATTAAACATAAGCCTAATCGGCACCTGGGTTCGTCAGCGCACATTGACCAGCTCTATGAATACCAGGTGGGCAGGCTAATAGCAAGACGCCAGCGCGTAGCAACGCTGAGCGCTCGAATAGAAGCCCGCAAGAAGCTTATTGCAGAGGCACACCAAACCCGTGACACGATTGTCAAGGAGCTGGAGCGACGGAAGGCACGCGTGGAGGATCTGAAGAGTGTAGTGATCAAGAGGCTGAACGAGCGAGCCACTCAAGAAACCAACAAACTGAAGAAGAAGACTGCCGTTTGCCTGGAGATACACGATCTGCTGCGGGCGGACCGCGGGATTCTGGCAGAGACGCTGTGCGACGTTGTTGGGCTGCAGCTGGATGTGTCTCAGCCTGAGAAGAAGAGCGAGGAAGAAGAAGAGGAAGAGGAGGAATATCCGTTTGTTGAAATGGACAGCCGGCGACGACTGTTTGGATTGCCATGGCCTGGAAGCGAGGACTGGGCGAAATACCCAAGCGACTACATCAATGCGTGTGTTGGACACTGCATCCACATATTCAGCGTGCTCTCGCACTACTTCCACATCGATCTGCCTTTCTACATTTCCAAGCGCGGGTCTGGTCTGTATATCCGTCCCAACTGGCGCGAGGTGGATGTGGCCGAAGCCGAGCTAAGCATTCGAGACAACAACCACGCTAGCTTCATTGTCGGTCTGAGCATGCTTTTCTTTGATGTTGCTTATCTGTGCCACCGTCAGGGCGTGCGGGTGCATACGGAGCAGATTACCGATGTTATAGAGAACCTGCGCCAGGCGGTGCAGGCTGCCAGGGCCAAGCATGAAAACGAGGCGCGCACACGAATTCCATTTATGCTGGACGTTTTCTCGGTGACGCAAGAGGTCACCAAAATGTACATAGTTGCTGACGGAGGCCGCCGATGGCATGGTTCCAAGGATGCTTTGCGCGAGCAAGTCAACGAGGTGTTGCTGCGTCTGCATATTTGTGACGATGCCATTGACAGCGCCGACTACGAGGAGGACAGCTGGGCTGTCATTTAGCCATTGCCTTCTAGAGCTTGTTTTTTTTCCCTTTCCTTTCTAGTGTCGTTAATCCACGTTCCAATACAATAGAAAATGGCTTGGTTTCTGAACTTTGCCTGCCAACGATATTTTTTTGCGTCTTTGTGTCCCTTCTGGCTGTATTTTTTTTTTTACCTTTTTAGCCTCAGGGCTTTCCTCTCCTTTTCTTCACTGTTTTGTTTGGTATACTTTCTAAACTTTTTTTTCAGAACTTTGCAATTTGCTTTTTTCATTTGGCATTCTTTATTGCACACAGGTCATTTCAGGAATATAATTTCATTTTGCCTGCAATCCGCACACTATTAACATGGGCGAATCGGAAAAGTACAACAGCGACAAGGGCGACTATGTTTCTCTAAAGGAGCAGGAAGAATGGAGGGACGTGACACCTATTCCTCAGGAAGAAGAGCCAAACACAGTCTGTCCTATTGCGTACACCGACGAGTACTCTGACATGATGAGCTATCTGCGTGCAGTCATGGCAAAGCGCGAGGTGTCTCAAAGAGCACTTGATCTGACCGGCAGGGTTATCGAGGTCAACCCCGGCCATTACACCGTGTGGATGTACCGCAAGCAGCTCGTGGAGGAGCTTGGAACAGACAGCGAGAGCGAACTCGATTGGGTTGCAGAAATATCCGAAATTCACCACAAGAACTACCAGCTCTGGCACTACAGAGAGGCACTGATCTCTCGCTTGCTAGATCAGAAGACTGCTGAGGCCCTGACCCAAGACCAGCTCGTAAGACATCCTGTGATCAGGCGCGAGTTGCTTTTTGCCACTACCGCTATTGATGGCGATTCAAAGAACTTCCACGCTTGGTCATATCGCCAGTGGATAGTCAGAACATACGGAATCTGGGACCAGGAGCTTGTTTTTGTCGATGCAATGATCAATGAGGATGTCAGAAACAATTCTGCATGGAACCAGCGGTACTTTGTGCTCATGGGCAACGGCAGCCGCAGACCAGAAAAGAATCTTGATTCCCCGCTGGAAGATTCGCTTGTGGACAGGGAAATTGCTTATGCTATTGAAAAGATAAAGCTAGCACCGAACAACGAAAGCCCCTGGTCGTATATCACGGGTCTGCTTCTGCGACACGCACCGGCAAGGCTTTACAATACTCTACTTCCAAAGCTTCAAGGCCTGGCAGCAGAAGGGAGCGGCTATGCTACCTCCATTACGACAACGCCAATGTACTGGTCTACACTCGTCGATATTTACGAGCGCCAAGCAAAAGATCTGCCTGACCAGGCAAGCGTCTTGCTAGACATGGCAAGAGACGCCTGCGACCTTCTAGCATCGGATCACGACCCAATGCGTGGCAAGTACTGGGAGTTCCGCAAGTCCCAGCTTTGTGCTGACGCCACAGACTGAAAGTAGGATCAACAAAAAAGGGCGAATGTGGTTTTATTCTTATTTTCCAGTAACCATTGAAATATACTCTTGTGTCAAAAACGGCTTACGCGGCCCAAGAGCTGTTAGTTGAATGACATCGCTTCCTGCATCAAAAGAAATGCGGTACTGGAACTCGGGTCCTTCTTCCGTGACACTGTTCTTGATGAAACCGAGCAACATGTCAGCAAAGTTTATACATACGTTGGCCGACCACATCCTTGGTTTCCCTTTCACTCTGTGCGGGATATCCTGCGTTCTGATATCCTCAATAGCACGCAGTATACAATCCGAATCCCTATATCCGACAGTGATTGTTGGTGTGCCAGAAATAAACGATTGCGCCCAGAAACGTAGAAGTTTATAACGTTCGAAATTGTCCATCTTGTGTTGTGTATCGAGGACATTTGCTGTTTTTAGCTCGCGATAGTGACGGTTTGGAAACTCTGCTGGCTTCTCTCCATCGATGCAGTCAATCTCGGCGCCAGAAATTATGCTGTGTACTCCAAGACGCGTACGAAACACTGTGCAATATTCTGTGTTTGTGTTAACAATGCTATCGCGTCTTTTTTCAAGCTCTGTTTCAAGCTTTTCGTGAGAAAGGCCACTTGGGGGTTCGTTAAGCACACAAAGCGATTCAAACTTGTACCCGCTGTACATTAGTTCGCGATGTTGGTCCGAGGATCCGCTGCATCTTTTGATGTCCTCTGGCGACAGATCCTCTTCAATGTAAAGTGTAGAGCCCAATTTGGTAACATTCATAGACCACGATTCGCGCAGGGTATATGGCGTGGTAAACATCCGCGTTAGCATGCCTCGATACATCACAAAATCAGATTTTAAGGTGCGCGGGTCCATTTTTTGCTTCGCGGCATGACATAGTGAGGTGAGAAGTCCGTTGATATGCTCATTTACCGTAGAATCCCTTTGTATCTGGTTCTCGAAGCCGGCAACAAGGCAAGGTGGAGGATCCAGCTGTGGCGCAAAATAGTACTTTAGCTCCCTATTGTCCATGCACACCTTGCGGTCCTCTGAATAGCTGAATGAAAGTATTTCCCTGGGCTCGGAAAACCGAGAGCATGCTTGTCGATACTTTGATAGCGGGTGTATGTTAAATACTCTTGTAGACATTGTCGGGGTCCTTCGTCCAAGTTCTCTTTGGACGCCACTAGTCTGGTTGATTCTACAAGTATTTGTCAATAAAAATGGGAATGAAAACACTTTAAGCTAACATGCTCGTCATATCTCTCCGCGAGGGTATAGTGAATATTTAAAGAAGACTGCAGGATACCGCTCCGGTTAAAGAATTGTGGGGCTTAACTCCCCATTGAGAAAGAAAAGTATCTTTAAAGATAACAGGACGATTGATCGAATAATATGGTCCACGAAGAGCAATCGGCGGTCTCATTATTACTACATGGTCTGTTATAGTGTGTTTCCGTGTTGGTCTAGTATTTCCTTCAATATATCGATTTATTTAATTCATACAACCATGCAAAGACGAGGCAAAGAAAACAAAAGAAGCGAAGCCAACCGCACTGCTAATGCGCACTGCCGTTGCCTTGATCTCTTAATGCCACTGTCTTGTAGGTTTTGTCTTTAGGCAGAGCATAATGTTGCTGCTGCTGTGCTAAAGCTAACGGTGATGGCACATGTGCGCTATGGCCGCTCTTGCTGCCTTTTTTATGGCTTTTGCTGCCTTTGCAACCGCGGCCTTTGTTGTTGTCATCGCTTTAGCTGGTGTCTTGGCAGTCACGGTCTCTGCGCCTGGACAGACCAGCGTGCCCTCCGTGTTATGCCTGCGAAACACATGTCGTGGTGTCGGCGGCGGGGCCAGAGGAGCGACCACGGCCGAGCGCTTGACCTTAGCCTGCTCGAGGTTGTCCTCAAGCCGGACCATGTGTTTCTTGAGGTGCTCGAGCATTTCGTACCCCTGCTCGGTCATTCCATGCGGCAGGGTGCATGGCGGAGGGTTGGCGACATCCTCTCCGAGCTGTATGCAGCGTTCCTCTAGTGCCCGATTCTCTTCTTGCACCAGTATCAGATCTGCTTCCAGGACCGAGCGCTGAACCTCTGCCTGCTCGAGGCTGTCCTCAAGCCGGGCCATGCTTTCCTCGAGGAGCTCGACCCTCTCGTACTCATTCTCGGTCATTCCATGTGGCAGTGTGCATGGCGGAGGGTTGGCGGCCTGTTCAAGCTGGCGACGCAGCGAGCTGTTCTCATGCTCGAGCCGCTCGCAGCACTTCTTGATTGCCTGGAGCTCATCTTGCAGAAGCTCTGCCTTGCATTCGGCGCGGTGGGCATTCAGGATTGCCAGCCGGTGATCGGAAGACGTGTGCTGCCCATTGCTGTTCCTAGGATGGACCCCTGAGGTGGCCTCGTTCGTGACGGCTGCGCGTGGAGCGACGCTAGGCTTATTTGGAGCATAACAACAGATAGCCATTTTTAAGGGGTTATATGTGGGAAGTGTACAATAAAATGTGAATGGGGATAACGCAAATGAAGCGAATGCACTGAATAATAGGGCAAATAATACAAAAATGCAGCGAATGTAGCTAATAATAAAGTAAAGAAATAGGAATACGAATATGAGAACGAATAGAATTATGAATTTGTATAAAATAGTAGTAAATGAGGTGTAAACCTTTGCAAATGTTCAAAAGGATCAAAAAATGGTGTGGTGACAAAAGCAGGGTGTTTGCTTCCGAAAGAGTAAAAGACAGAAGATCAACTTCAGGGATTTTGGAGAAGAAAGTAAAAAGAAAGGGAAGGAAGGGCTTGCTCAAAAGAAGGAATCGTAGACGTTTATATAAGAAAAATACAGGAAATTCATCTGCCATAAAACACGATTGCTGGGTTGGAAAAGAGTAAAACCCAGAGAAATGTCAACAAAAGTAAACCACATGTTCAAAAAAGGGGTAAAATAATATGGCAAAGAGTAGCATAAATCTCGGTTCCCCAACCAAAAAGGGCTATAAAACGCGAAATAGAAATGGTAAAGCATTCTAATTGCCGGAATAGCGAAGTGTCCATTTTGTTTTCTCAGTAGACGAATGTGGCTTGTGCACAATTTTTAGTATTCCTATTGTTCCTACTCCGCTTTATTTGCACGCTCATTGTGAAGTGAATGGATCATGCCGTTTTTTCTTTTTGCTGCAGATTCTCGTGTGCCAGTTCCTCGGTTCCCTTTTCGCGTTGCCGTGCCTTGTGAAACCAGCAGCTCCAGAACAAAATGTTTATGTGTATAAAAAGATTTGTATTTGCACAGAACAAGAGCAGTTGCTGGCGTTGGCCATTTGGCGGCTCCAAAAGCAGCAATAAAAAAGTACTTGCTTTTTAAAGCCAATATATTAGATATGAAAGCGATAATTATTCTAAAAAGCTATACAGACCTTTTTTATATTCTTTGGCATTATCTATAACTGTTCTGCGTCGCTTTATTCAGCACACACAGTGTTCGGTGGTTGCGGTGGCTGCTGACAAGGAAAATGCAGGCATGGTTCTCTTAAAACACCCATGAATCTGGACCTTGTTACTCCAACCATTCATAATGTGATGGAAGTTTAAGAACCCTGACCTCTCCACATAGCAGAAATCCTCTCTTCCTTGGAATATACAATAATTTCTCTCAAACGCAAGCATTCTGACAAGATATCATACATAGT
>JANBTT010000122.1:0-45758 GCA_027578915.1 Coemansia sp. RSA 1200 | reverse complement strand
ACGGGGTTTTCGCCCATTTGTGGCTCAACTCCAAGCGATGCGATTATCGACTCCACAATAGGGTAGATGATCCCGCCACCACAAGCCATATTTGACAGAATAAATGGTGCAAGAGTGAGCTCTGCCAAGCATATGGCATACTGTTATGATAACGTATGAGATGTTGACGTTCGATCTAAATGTTAACATCTAATCTAAATGTTAACATCGAATACGCATCAACAATAACATTCAAATTAGGATGTGATCGATACAGTTGTATTCTTTCACCACTAAATAGTTGGTAACTATAAATAGTGCCAATATTTCTAGTGGTGGTGGAGGTTTTCTTTAATAAATTTTATAGTTATTTATTAATATAAAACAATTATCGCGAAAAACCTGCGTTTACGATAGACCTGGACAATGTCCTGACAGCCCTCAGCTGGTTTAGTGAAGGGGAGGGAAGGTTTCAAGCAAAGAGGCCATACAAAAAGACAGCGGAGAGACTCTCCAGAGCAGTCACTGGGCATAAAGCTGCTCCTTGGCAATGTACCAGTGATGGTGCAGGAGACAGCATGGTATCCGCTGGCGTACCCAGAACCAGAGATGAGACGATGCCCCAGAGACAACACAGGGGAAGCACCAGAGGAGACAAGAGAAAATTTGCTCGCATGTACAATAGGAGATCCGGAGCTGCCCAGACCACACCCGCCGGGGAGCGTAGCAGGAGCATGGGCGGACAGCTACATAGCGAAGACTACGACAATGGTCAGACTTACCTAGAGAGACCGTAGAGAGGCGACCGAAGCTCTGCGGATGAATATGTGGCTGCACCAGAGAACAGCAAGGGTCCTGACGATGACGACGGTCCAAAAGTTCCTATAAATGTCATACAGGAAAAGATTGGAGTACATACGAGAGAGATGGGTAGTGAGGAACAAGAAACAGCTAGAGAGAGGAGAGATTGAGAATCAAACCAGGACGACAACGACTTGTGAAGGAGGAGCAGCCACAAGGGAGTACAAGGTTGACAGTGTCCCAAAGTGGCCGAGAACGAGGCTTGGTGAGGCTGAACTACGGATGTGCGCGTTAGCAGTACTACGAGTGTGGACGGGATGACAGGCTTTTTAAAATTTCTTGTCATGATTTAGTTCATATAGCCATGAGATGGATGGGCGTAAAAACCCAAAACCCTTTAACCGGATTTCATTCTGGAGTTTTTCTTAAAAGATTTACTGTGCCCATGCGGGTGAATAAACTCAGTATATCATCACCGTGCATAACTGTACCCACCCTCTTGATGCACAGTAAATAGCAAAAAAAACATAGTAACTCTTGTAATCTCTCTCTGTTGCGTTCCTCCATTCCCTTGTTCCTGCATCTTGCTCCAGTTACCTTCAACAACAAGGTAAACATCCGGGTACGCCGCGAGTCTTTTGTTTATATACTTTTTTGTTCACATAGTAAAGTCCCTCTCTGGAAGCTGAGAAACAATGGCATGGTCACCGCAGCTGTTTCTGCAACATGAGCCGGGTCTTTCGACGCCAATGTACTACCTACACACCCTGATATGCACGCTCAGCGCAACATCGGTCAAAACGTTAGGGCTTGGATCGGCTGACACAATAACATGCAACCGGATGGGATGCGAGTGCCACGTACTTGGCGACTCCCAACACCACGTGCTTGTAGCGCTGGTAATGGTTGCAGCACTGGCAGCGGTGGTACTGACATTCGGGCCACAAACACCGCAGTCTCCGCTGATGGCCGAACCAGAAAACACAGACTCTAGTGCGCAGCAGACGACAACGGTGGCCACAACAGGCCAGGTGTGCATCGAGTGCGGCCGGCCAGTAGCAAGTCTGTTTACCGAATACGGCGTGGGCCACATCCGACTGACGCAGTGCGCAAACTGCAAGCACTTTGCCGACAAGTATGTGGAGCACGACGTGGTGATAGTGTTCATCGACATGCTGCTGCACAAGCCGCAAGTGTACCGCCACCTGCTGGTCAACAAGCTCGAGTTCCGCCAGCCAGCAATGGAGCGCAATGTGGCCAAGCTGGGCATCCTGCTTGTGCTGTTCAGCGTCTACATCGACTGGTTCCGTTTGGAGGAAGGTGGCCGTCTGCGCAGCCAGAGCGAGCTACTGTTTGGCCAGCGCTTATCATTCGCCACGCAATACGTGTTCATCCTTGTATTGTCGGCCATTGATGCTGCAGCACTGCTGGCTGGCGTGCTGCTGGCGTCGATTGTGCACCAGCGCTGCTTCACACACGTCAAGCGGTGGGCTACCATGGCCACTGCCCTGACGATTGCCAGCTTTGGCAAGGTGCTGATGATCATTCTGGTCATCTGGGACTACAACGAGCCGTACTATCCGTGGTTGCTGGACACGCTCGTCTTCACCTCATACTCTACCGCAATGTCTGTGCTCTTCGATGTCAGCGTCCTGTGGGCCAGTCTGATGGTTGTCTTTGGCATGGCTACCAAGCAGCTGGTTCACCTGGCAGCACTAACCGTCTCTGCCGCCCTCTTCTCGTAACGAATCCTTCTGCTGCAGGTTATGAATTATGGAGGCATTTGGAACTGCTGCACTAGCATCCACGCGTACATTGCCATGGTAGCAGATGCTACCGTGGCAATGAGAAGTGGCCACCGGTGCTGCAGCGCCAAATCGCGTGCCTTCTGCGCGGTGTTGGTCAGATCGATTACCTTGGCCATGCGGTTTGCATCAGTGCGCCCATTGGCAGCAGCACCACCAGCTGCCGGTTCTGGCTCCGAGACCAGCGGATGGCATCCGCTGAGTATGGGAACCAGTCCAACAAACGGTCTGGGCTGCGCCGGATCCAAGCGTCTCCACGTTGCCTCGAACGAGTTGACAACCGACAACTTGGGCAGGTGACAGGCGCCCATGTGCTGCAGCTTTGTTGCCGGGTAGTCGCGCTCCAGGCAATACGAGTCGGCAATAATGTGGCGCCACTGGTTGCCGCCGCTTCCATCGACGGTCCGCGGCAACTGAGCCAGCGTTGTGTGGACTATAGCGAAATCACGATCGCAGCCGAGGACAGCAGCCTCGTTGCGCTTGATGAGCGCTGCTGCCATGTATACGACCTGCAACGGCGGACTAACGATGAGAAAATCGTAGATGCGGCAGATGTCGTCGAATGAATCGATGTCGTGCGCAAACCACGTCAGAACCCAGCTGATTGCAAAGAAAGGCGGCACATCGAGCTCGGAAAGCAAAGCATGCACCTCGGGGCTTATGACACGGAGCACCACGTATAGGAGCTTCAGCTGCACCAGTACGTTGTCGAGATTGCTGGACATTGCGTCGCGCACAAAGAACAGCGCAACCATCTTGGCTGCCTCTGTGGCCGGCCGCTCGCTGCCAAACACGCAGAGAAACGTCAGTGCCAGCTCATGGAATCCCTGGTAGTATCCGAGCCACCGGTACTTGCGCAGTACGCCGCATACCACTGTGCCCAGCTGCTCCTGTCGCTTCTTTGTGGCTGCCTCGTCCTTTCTGTATTCCGTGGACTTTGGCAGACTAGTGCGCACGACATCCAGCGCAACTTGGGACTCGTCCGGATGCGTCGCCTCGTCATTCTCATCCTCCTTCTCTCTGCCGTCTTCCCGCAGAGACTCAGTGAGCGACCGAAAGTTGAGCAGCAGCGGCCACGCGCGTCGCCGGTTTCTTATTGTCTGCAGCCCTGCTCCCGTCCGCGCCAGCTTCTTGAGCTCCGTCAGGTCAACGTTGGCAATTGCCTGTGCAATGCGTTTTGTGCGTGGTTCCGTCTCGGATTCCTCGGCCTCCGAATCCACATTGCCAGTTTGGCTGCTGTGGCTGCTGGTGCGACTATGTGGGGTGGGCTTTGGACTGCTGGCTGATCCTGCTCGCGTTGCGTGTTTCCGTCGTCTGGGTCTGGTCTTTTCATTTAGAGTCATTTTAAATGCTGGCTAGAGTAGTTTAATTGTATTAAGACAAAGAAAAAAGAATGAAATGAAGTGTATCTAAAAGAAAAATTAATGACATAGCAGACAAGCCCTTTTTGGACCAAGCTTTATAGACAGGGGCTTCCTTATTGGTTTCGTTTTATTAACGCAAAAGCTTGGTAAGTGAGGGGATGTTTTTTTCGTGTGGCTTTTTTTCTTGTTCCTACTCTTTTTTTGTCGTTTGGATTTTGTTATTTTTCCTACTTTTTTCAATTCTGGGTACATTCTTTGGATTGGCTTTGTTGCGGAAGCAAGAGAAGCAACGCTCTTCTGTTTGGATTTGCAGCACATACCGACCATGGACACCGAGGTAAGGAACGGCTGATTTGTCACTTTATTAGAGAAATGAAGGTTTATTGCACAGGCTGAGTACAATCAACTAATTAACTGCCAGTTCTCCTTCTCCTTTACCAATGATAGTTTGAGAAGCTCATGCGTCTGGCCGAAAAGACCACCATTGACATTCAGCGAGGGGCCTTGGAGCGGAAAAGAGCAACAAGCGCTCGGGGGTTGGAAGGGGCGCCTGCCAATCGTGAGGAGCAGGAGAAGCGGCGCAGACTGGAGCTGGAGCAGCGTGTTCGGCAGCGGGAGGAGGACGATCGGCAGCGACAGGTGCGAGCAAAGAAAATTGCGGAGAAAAGGCGGCAGGAGCGAGAAGATGCAGATAGGCTAGACGCGGCAATGCGCAAGAAACGCAGCCAGTCGCAGAGGGCAGCAGAGCAGAGGCAACAAGAGGGAAGGCCCAAGACTGGTAGCCAGGCTCTACAACCACTACGTGCTGGGGCATCATCGTCTGCACGGACGGCGAATGGCAGCGCTGGTGGTGCCAGGAGTTCTCAAAAGTCCATGCAATCCAAACCAAAGCGTGAGGCTGCCCCTGCGGCCCAGCTGTCGTACGAAGAGCTTATGCGCATTGCCTCGGGAAAGCCTGTGCCGCTGCAGAGTTTGCAAAAGGCGGCATCTTCAGATCAGCGACCACTCGCCTCTAAACACAGATCCAGTCAGCCACCACAGTCCGAGCACAAGCACAAGCAATCTCCACGCCGGAATGCTGCTCCAGCCACGTCGCCTTTACCGGTATCGTCATTGTCGCGGCCACGTCAACAGGCAACGGACACAGGCGCATCCGCAAGCCGTACTGCTTCTTCCTCGGCACGCTCGTCTACTCCTGTTACATCAGCATCAAAACCATCAGCATCACCATTAGCACCAGCATCATCACGTGTATCCAAATCTCAAAAGCCCTCAGCTGCGCCTATCCGACAAGAGCGCTCACAGCGCAAAGCGGCTCCAGAGCGCGAAATCGACCGCTTTGGCGTCCTTCCAAAATCTGCCTCCAAGCGAGGCACCTCTGTGCGCTCTGCTCCTTACCCAGCGCCCGGAACATTGTCTGCACGATCCCGCAACACGCGCGATTCACCAGCAGTTTCTGCTGCACATCCCTCAGACGCACGAATCCATGTATCTGCCACCAGCCGCAATCGCCCGGCATCCGACTCGGACACATTGCGTTTTCGCAAAGACAACATCGCGCGCCCCTCTTCTCCTCGTGGAAGTCGCCAGGCGTTGCCTGCCTTTGCCAAACCGCTCAGACGGCACCCCGAGCCACAACATCGTGCTCGCTCCTCAAGACACAACAACAGCAACAATAACGACTACGAAGATGATGAGGATGATGACAGCGAGTATGACTCGATGGACGACTTTATTGTTGACGACGAAGGCGACGGCGCAGCTGGCGGTGGCTATCGTGTTGGTTCCATCCGCGAGATGTTTGGCGTGCGGTACCATGATGTTAACGACGACAATGACGACGATATGGAGGTGTCTGTCATGCAGCAGATGCGAGAGGACAGACGCAGCGCAAGGATTGGGCGGCTTGAGGATGAGGAGGAGGAGCGTCGCTTGGAAAAGGAGGAGCGCGAACGCGAGCGTCGGCGCCGTATGCGCGACCGGTGACAATACACAGGTATCTTTTTTTATTTTGCATGGCATGGCATTTTTGTGCACGTGAATAACCCCCTAAAGAAGAGGGAGGAGCTCGTGTTTATGTTTCTATAAAAATATATTATTCTCGCTGACTGGAATTCCAGAGGGTCTTATTTATTTATTTCATTATTACCATTAGTATTGCTATTGTTCAGTATTTCTCAAAAAGGGGACACCTGTATAAAACAAACACGCTGCTGTAAGTTATCTAGTGTACATTATTATTTTTTCCATCAGAATGTCGGACCAGCCTCGGAATTCTGGGCCAAACAGCAGCAGTACGCCCACGTCGACTGCAAAGAAACGCCAGCGCCTGACTGCGCTCACGCCGGCCGGACTGCTCCGGCAACGGAAACGACGCGGCAGCAGCACAAGTGGCGGCGGCGGTAGCAACGGCAGAACGCCCAGTGGTTCGCGGTCAGGCACGCCAACGCCAACAAAGCTCCGCGCATCGATGAGCCAGGGATCGTTGGCATGGCAGGACTCGGCTATATCGGGTACCGAGAGACGCGGTAGCTTTGGCGGGCGACGCGGGAGCACGCTGGGTCTGACGTCCTCGGTGACGGTGGCGGGGACGGAATCTGTGTTGCCCAGACACGGATCATTGGTGCATCCGAGAACTGCGTCGATGCACGAAGCAGGAGGCGGAGGAGATGTCGTGCAGCAGCGGCGTGGTGGGAAGCAGCGCGTTTCGTCAGTCAGTGGAGGGGGCCTGGCGATTGAATCTGGATCTAACGAGACGGCGGACCACGAGGACAATGACGACGGCAACTACGATGACGACGATGCCAATAACAACGGCGGCGATGCCAATGCTGCTGAGGGCGCGGACCAACTGACGCTGGTGCGGCAGAGCAAGGAGGAGGTCAAGGAGCTCTGGGACCAGATGAGCGACGAGCAGAAACAGCGGTACGGCGTGTATCTGCGGACTGCGCTCAACAAGGGGGCGATGAAAAAACTGGTCACCAGTATTCTGAACCAGCAGGTGTCGCCCACCATTACGTTTGTGGTGGCCGGCTTTGCCAAGGTGTTTGTTGGCGAGATCGTTGAGCTCGCGTTGGAGGTCCAAAGAGAAAGAGGCGAGGAGAACGATGGCCCGCTCACCCCCGAACATCTTAGAGAGGCATACCGTCTGTATAAGAAGGAGTCGCAGATACCTTTGTCTGGCGGGAGCGGATCTAATAGGCGACTTTTTTGACCTCCTTCTTTCTTATTGCTGGATAGATTGGGGGTTTGTGTGGGGAGAATATAGACTCTGTAGGAATGAATGATGTTTGTTTCTAGGGCTTTTTTTCTTCAAGGCTACTGGTTCTAGAAGAGTAAATAAAGAAGATGTGTGAATAAAAGATAAAGATTAAACGCCTTTCTCATTATCCTTGAGATCTGGCAGGTCGGCTAGTATGTGACGCCGGGCTTTGGGATGGAAGCGTTTCTGTAGAACAGAATGGACCCAGTGTCCTCAACAAAGTGGCAGTGCTTGTAATTGTGGTACAGCGACTTTAGGACATTTGTATCGTCGAACTTGTAGTACTCGCCGAGCTTCTTCTTGAGGTGCTTGGTGGCCTCAATGGCGTGGTAGTGCGGCATCTGCGAGAACAGGTGGTGCGCGACGTGCGTGTCCTGGATGTGGTGGAAGCAGACGTTGAGGACCCAGCCGTAGCTACGGTCAATCGTGCACAATGCGCCCCGGATAAAGTTCCACTCGTCGTCGGCATAATGCGGCACTGCGGCATCCGTGTGCTGCAGATAGGTGATGGTGACAAGCCAGAAGTTGACCATCAGATACGGCACGCCGTAGTAGAAGAAGACGGTGGCGGCTGAGTAGCACCAACTGGCATAGACGAGCGCGCTGGCCGTCAGCAGAAGCCCAATGTCGGCTACCACGATCTGCCAGAACTGGTTGGGCCTGAACAGCACCGACTGCGGGTTGAAATGCGATGCGCCGCGCGAGTACTTTGGTCCGGAAGAGTTCTGGTACAGATACAGCGGCCATCCAAGTACCGACTGTCCGATAAGCTTGCCCAGATGGTACAGTGGCGTCTCCTCAAACATCGAGTCGGTGACCCATGCCGGCGTCGACGGCTTCCCCTGCATTCCGCGGATCGACTTTGTGCGCGGAACAAACACCTCGTCGCGCGTCATGTTGTTGGTGTTCTTGTGGTGCTGCGAGTGCGTGTGGCGCCATGCGTAGTACGGAACCAGAAGCGCCGAGTGCAGAACCCACCCGGTGGCATTGTTGATTGTCTTGTTTGCCGAGAAAGACCCGTGTCCACTACAGAAATTTTCCAAACAGAACAAGATTCCAGCGATGCCAGTCTCATCTGCGTGCTGTCATTTAGTTGGTGTGTCTTTACATTTATCACCTGTTTCATGGCTGGGAATATCCGTTTTTCTGCTGATGCTATTGCTGTTGCTGTTGATATGTGCATACAGGAGATGTGGGGAGTTTGTGTTTGGGCGATCACATCTTTTGTGTTCTGGTGCTTTATTCTGCTTGTTTGCCAGCAAAACAACAAATCCCCCAAAAGCTAAAAGGGGAGGCTTTTTCACACACAATACCAGAACAACAAGCGGAAACGGCAAGTCTCTGACGTGCTAATCGAGTAATGGTGCTGAGGCTTGGAAGAAACAAGAGACAAGTGGCAAGCAGCACCCACGCCTTTATTATTATTTTTCCTTTTGCCTTGTTCATGCCAGTCTGACTGGTTTTGAAAAAAAAAGGGCAAAAAGAAAAATAAAGCCAAACCAGTACAAGAAAAAGAACCCAATTGCTTGTTATCGAACAACATCAGGACATGTTCTCGAAAGATGTCAAGAAAAAAATTTTTTTCTTCCCGGCTTGTGATTGAGATAGAAAAATGACAGGAAATAGAGACCTGTTTCACTTACCATTCATGTGCAATGACCCAAACACCAGTGCAAACAACACCCTGGGCAATCCAGTAGAAGACCCATGCCGGAACACGAAGCAGTGGCGGCAGCATGCTGATATGGTTTGCACAGAGTGCCAGGAACGCCACTCCGCACAGATCGTATGCTACATAGCTGAACGAACGCAGTGTATCGCGCTCAAAGCAATGCTTGGGAATGCAGTCGCGAAGCTCCTTGACGGTGAAGTTCGGAGGAACAAAGTCCTTCTCGGGGTTGACGATTTGCTTTGCTCCCATTCTCTCGAACTTGCGTATTGTCTTGCTAACTAATCACGCGTTGGAGGATAGAAGAGAAAAGAAGACTGTAGAGCCGTAGAAGAGTATCTGTTACTTGTTGATGCTAACAAGAGACGTCGATTCCTTTCCCCCCGGTGTACTGGTACCAAAATCGCAACGTGTACAGACAGACAGACAGACAAGATCGGGTGAAAAAAGACTATTATAATAATAGGAGATGAAAAGGGGGATGAAGCAAACAAGGCAAAGGAGAAAGAACCTTTTTCAGGATCTCTCCTTCCGTTACTGGCGGCCCTGTCCGTTTATATAAGGACAAATCCTTCCATTCGGCCGACTACAGCACATCGGCCCTCTCCCCCAAACGCATCCTGTTTTGATCCACAACAATAATGTTTAGCAGGATGAGCCCAGCCATTCAACGCTCCCCCCTTTTTTGCTTGGACAAGAGAAAATAACAAATGCAGATAAAAACATGAAATAAAAAACTTGCAGCTGCAGCAGCAGCAACAGTCACCCCAGCCTCCATTTCCTCCCAATCGCAAACAAGAGTATTATCACCAGTCTGTTAAACAGATTTCGGATAATGCTGCACATTGCCAAAGCGATGCTGACTCCCCTTCTGCTGTAGCATGTGAACCCATTGGTGAATGGAAAATTGCCGTTTTTCTGCCGTTGCTGTCAGTCTTTCGGTTACTGCCTTTGCGCCACATTGTCCACACTTGGGTTCCGATCGAGTCAGCTGTCGTTCTATTGTGACGCATGCCTTCAATGAATGGCAATTGCTGTTGCCGTGTTCGTCTGGCCCTACAGATTTATAACCTCTCGCAAAGGATGGACTAGACTAGTGAGTGTTCTTTTTTTGCAGTGCTTGCCAACTACAGTCTTTGAGAATAGCGGGGTATCGTTTATTGATTGGTGGTAAATGTGGACCACTTCTCCTCTCGGATCCCACTCATTGGCGGATATCGCACCAGTTTCTGCTTGTCGCCACTGTTGCTTTTTTGTTAGTGTGCTTGAATGCTAATATCCACACCGTTGAGCATACAGGCTCACATTGGTCATACAATATAAAGCACGTTTGCGCTGGTTGGTTTAGCATAAAATGCATTTAGATTCACAAACCTAGATAGTGCGGAAGAACAAGTGCAAAATAAATAAATAAAAGGAAAAGAAAAGATTACTTGGCCAACGCACCCATTGGATCCCAGGGCGGCAGCACTACAGCCTCCTGGTCAAGCACATCCAGAACCTCCTTGGGCAGATCGCTCTTCTCAAGAACGATCTGGTAGACGAACTCGTCAAACCACCTGTCAGTCATAGTCAAGTACCCCTTGTTGCCGTATGATTCGCCATATGAGTTTTCGACTCTCCAGCGCACAGCCTTGCCATCCTCAATATGGACGCCTGTTAGAACCATCGCATGCGTCATCAGACTGTCGCCGTACTGCAAACGCTCTGCCTTTGTCATTCCAAAGTCAAAGTCAAACGCCGATTTGTAGTCAATAACTTTGGTGTCCATCATCCCGTGGCTGCGCGAGAGGAACTTTCCAACATCGCACCCAAACCATACAGGACGCCCAGCCTTTAAGACGCGGATAGCATAGTCCTTCAGGCGTTGAACAGACAGGTTGATGTAGTGCACAGACTCTGCGCCATAGACGTTTCCCAGATAGTCCACAGTGTACTTTTTCATGTACTCGTTGCGTGGGTCGTTTATCAGCGACACAAACTTCGTGCAGTCCTGCTTAACATGGTTTCTGTAGAACTCGAGCGGAGTGACATCCCTGAACTCGTGGAACTTTTTGTCCTTGCTATAGAACGACCAATCGATCGTCTTGGGTGGCTGGCCCAGGGACACCGATACCACTTTGTGGATTTCCCTGAGCATCCGGTCCTTCATCTTGCGTAGCTCGTCAATGCTCTTTCCGTTTGCATGCTCTGCGCGTATTTCCTTAGCGTACTCGCGCAGCTTGGTGGTGATAAGCCAGTCCATTTGTCCCGAACTCGAGGTATGCACCGTTTCGGGATAGGCTTCCTTGGGAACAATACCATACTTTTCAACGAGCGCAACAAACATATCCCACTGTCCGCCGACTTGGACTGGATTCGTCAGCAGAAACTGAACGACGCGCCCGTCGAGATCCTCGTCAAGCGTCTTGAGTATGTTCTCCAAGAACCAGTTGGATTTCTCGAGCTTGTCGTAGAAGAAGACAAACGGCTGTGAGAGCTCCAGCTCATCGAGATTGTACTCCTTCATCATGTGCTGGCGCAGCATGTTGAGCCCCGCAAAGATCCAGCATCTGCCGCTGTTCCTCTGGTTGGTAATTGGCGCATCAATCTCCAGCTTGTGCGAAAATACCGGCGGGTGCTTCAAATACACCTCGCGGTTATTAAGAGCCTCGCTGTATGTCTCGTGCGAAAGCGTCAGGGTTGCGAGCTTGTTTTTGATATCCGCAGTAAAGTCATCGCAGTAATCCTCCAGCTGGGGAATCGTGATATCCTGGCCGGCCTTGAGACTGCTGCTATCGTCAACAGGGCCAACTGTGCTCTTTGCCGTCTTGGAGCTGTCGTCGCTGCCAAAACCGCGGGCACTCTTTGCTTCCTTCTCCTGCTGCTTAGTCATAAGGTGACGGGCATACGAGGAGAGGACAGCACTCTTTGGCAGATGAACAACGGTCATTGTTGGAGAAGAACACACTGAAAAAGCAATAGTAGAGAGTAATAACGTAAGAAAGCAGAAAAATATAGGCTTGAAAATGATATGGAGAAAAGAGAGAGCAATAAGCCTGAGTTTGTTGTACGTAGTAAGGCTATAGAAGTATAGAAAAAGGCAAAACGGAAAGAGGCAAAAAATGTGTGGGCAAATGCAAGTGAAAATAGCCTTTCTATATTTGTAAACGTCAGCAACAGCAGCAGAAAGCGATTGGAAAACAGAAAACATTATTGTTTGTAAAAAACGCTTTGACTCTTTCTCACAAGCTTGTCACCTGGGCTCGCTTTTCCCATTCACACAACGAGCGCCTTGCTTTCAAGGTGTAACGAGGAAAGACCGCCTATCTAAAAGTCAATGAAGTTGCCGCTGGCATTTCAAAAAAGTAGGGGTGGTCAAGAGCAGCCTGCACTGAGATTCGCTTCCGTGGGTCATAAGTCAGAAGCGAATTAAGCAGTAGAATGGTTTGCTGGCTGACATTGCGCACAGCAAGTTTCAGGTTGTTGTACTTGTTTTCCGAGAGCCGCACATCAGGCGTCAAGGGAAACTGGCAATACCCCGGCCATATCCTCTCATTTGGAGCGCCAATCATCCTGGCAATCAGCTCCATCTGCTCTTTTTCGTTTCGGCCCGGCATAAATGGCTCATGGATCAGGAGCTCCCCGAATATACACCCGACGGACCAGAGATCAATTGCCTTTGTGTACTCCGAAGAGCCGAGGATAAGCTCGGGTGCACGGTACCATAGCGTTGCAACCTGCGGTGTCATTGGTCGCCGGGGCTCGTGGAACAGCCGAGCAAGTCCAAAGTCGGCAATTTTGAGCTCTCCAGACCGGGTCAGAAGCGCATTTGGCGGCTTCAGATCTCTATGGATGACATAGTTATTGTGGCAGTATTCCAGCCCCTGAAGAAGCTGGTGGAGCAGCCCCTTTACCTCTGACTTTGTAAACGGCGTCTTCATGTTGTCCAGCAGCGTTCCAAGATCATAATCGCAGTACTCCATGACCATGAATATGCTGTCTACGCTATGGCCAGCAGCTATCTCCATCACACTGACAATGTTACGGTGCCGCAACCGTTTGAGAAGAGCGATTTCGCGAAAGCTCGAGAGCGGCAAGCCCTGTGAGCCCTCGCTTACGTTTACTCGCATACGCTTTAAGGCAACCAGCTGCTTTGTTTTCTTATGCTGTGCTCGATAGACAATACCGTATGTGCCTTCGCCAATGCGGTTTATCTTCTCATAAGAGTCCACATCTGAGCATGCACCTACAAACCCATTCTCTTGGATATCCGTTCTGTTCCCCAAAAAGTCAACAAAGACCTTGTCATCGGAGCCATCCCGGGTTGACATTGTGCGCACAATAATAGAGGAGAGGAACGTGCACAGGCACACATGGTTAGCAAAAAATGTATAATAAAAGCAAATGGGGATGCACAAGTTGAATGTGTCACAGTCTCCTGTACTAACGCCGTCTAAAATATTGCTTGCACTATGGGCAATGCCCCAGATTCAGTTAGCAAAAATGCAAAAAAGGTGTGCTGTTGCCTGGAATCGAACCAGGATCGCCACGGCCACAACGTGGAGTACTAACCGTTATACTACAACAGCTTTGAACCACCTCAAATCTTAATTTTTTGGATTTAATGAAAAAAATATAATAATGTGCCATAATACGTTTTAAAAAGCCCACCACTGTTGTAATTACTTTCTTTTTATAGCAGCCAAAATTATTGTTTGAGAGTAGACGCAAAATAATGCTTTTCCAGATTATTACAACATGAAGGTGTCTATTGTGCAAGAAAAACAGACAGATAATGCGATACTACTACTATTGTAAGCTGCTCATATTTAAAACTCGTTTGCCTTGACCAACTCTGCAAAATATCCACCCCTTTCAAGCAACTCACTGGGTGGCCCAACCTCAACGACTCTTCCATTGTCCATGACAACTATTCTGTCACTGTCCATGATAGTTTTCAGCCGATGAGCAATTGTCAGCACTGTGCAGTCCTTGAATTCAGAGCGAATAAGCTTCTGCATGCTCTGGTCTGACTCTTGGTCCACGCTTGATGTTGCCTCATCCAGCACAATGATCTTTCTATTGCGCATTAGCAGTCTGCAGAGCCCAACAAGCTGCTTCTGCCCATTGCTAAGAGTGTCTTTCACATGTCCGTTGAGGCCATGAGGCTGTGTTTTTCTAATACCGCTTCTTTCCAGCACAGGCTTTCTAACAAACAAGTAGAGGAATGCACGCATTGCCCATCCAGAACTGTTCCACTTTTTGTTCCATCTATCAATCTCCTTTAGCACATTGTCATGTTTACCACTTGCTACTATCTTTTCGTTGTCGGTCATATTGCGGTCATGTTTTGACTGCACCAGCTCATCAATTCCGCACTTTATAATAGCAGACCATATATCCTCAGTTGTGTATTTGACAAGGGGGTCCAAATTCTGTCTATAGCTTCCACTAAACAGCGTTGGATCCTGTGGAATGATTCCAAGCTTTGCACGCACATCTCTTCTGTTCATGGAAAATGTGTCATGTTCATCGATCAGTATAGATCCATTGCACATATCCTTATCAATTAGCTGGAACAAACATCGAGCAAGCGATGTTTTGCCAGCACCTGTGCGGCCAACAATACCAATCTTTTCTCTTGGATTAATGGTAAGGTTGATATCCTTTAGAAAATACTCCAAATCCTGATAGTATTTCATGCTAAAGTTGTTGAATTCAATTTTTCCGTTCAATGGCCAGCTTTCTTTTGGCACAATTGCGTTATCTTCGACAAGTTCTTCACGCTCTAAACTGGTGTATTCTCTAAAGGTGCATATTTTACCTTTAAATGCAGCCAGCTCACTTGGTATTCTCATCATATTTTCTGCACTATCTATCATCATATCAAGCAAGTCAGAATATATCATAAATTCAGCAGATGAAATGTTATTACCAAACATTGGGCCCTGTAATACCATTGCCATTTCTAATATGGCTTTAGAAATTCCACTGACAAAATCAACCACTGTCCATGATAGCTTTTCAAATAGTGAAACAGGAGTGCTAATTTTCTGTTTCTTATTTTTCTCCTTTACATACTTTGACGTAAAATGCCTTTCAACATTGAAAGCACGAATTAGCTGTTGCCCGTCTGCAATTATATCTTCTACTTTATTTTCATCTATGCATGCTTCATTATATATATCTTCTAGTGCTGATTGCACTGGAATGGTAATTGAATCCTTTTTCAATGATACCCAGATAAATATTGGAACAAGTGCTAAAAACTGTGGCACACTTCTTCCAATCCGATATAATGTTAGGCCGGCACGTAGAATTTGTGACCCTCTTTCTATCAAGAAACTTGGTATTTCATACGCTATGGCCTTTGTGGCGGTGTTATATGATTGTGATATCTCTTGTCTTGCTGTGCTGTCAAAGAATGATAACGGAGCATGGATAATACTGTCAACAAATGTGTTTTTAATTTTAGGCTCAAGAATTCTCTTTGCAAGAAATTCTATTGTATATTCGTTTAATCTCATACATGCTTGCACTAACATGTTATATATAATGCACACTAACAAGTAATTTAGCATTGCTTGAGTGCTTTCTACATTCGAATTATTCCTGTTTTTAAGGAATGCTAGTTTGTAGTTGTCAAGCATAAATATGGATATTGGTAATACTGCAGCCGTAAATCCAGTTAATAACAATGTTGTAAATCCGCACAATCTCATAACATACCACAAGGTTTCCCAGGTGCCATACATTTTTCTCTTTGAGCTAGAAGTATTTTTCCTGTTGCTACTTTCACTACTGGCTTGATTGTTCTGCAAGGTTGGTAATTCTTTACTGGACTCGCTGCTTGATGAAGATTCTGCTTTATCATCTCCTGTTTCCACAAGATCCGGAGTGTTTTTTGGTACTGATGACATATCTAAAGGTTTTGGATGGTATTTCTGTGAATTCTGTTTCAATGTAACTACATCTTTATCATTTTCCAGCTGCAATACTGTGTTAAAATATGGTAACAGCCTGTTTTCATGTAATGACATTATACGGATCTTGCCAGATAATATTCCAGTGTCCATTATTACATGGTCAAGGATATGGCGCATCACATGTGGGTCAACTGCTGAAAGTGGATCATCCAGAATGTATATATCTGCTCTGGAATACACTGCACGTGCAAGAGCTAGTCGTGCCATCTGGCCACCAGAAATGTTCATTCCACGCTCACCAATCCTCGTCCTATCACTGTCTTTCCAGTTGGAAATGTCTTCTGAAAGTGCACATGAAAATATGACCTTGTTATAGAATTCCTCATCATAATCCTTTCCAAACAGAATGTTTTCACGTAAAGTACCACTCATAATCCACGGCTTTTGCTCAACCAGTGCAATTGAGCCAACAACAGCACCTGTTCCTTTGGTCATCTCAACCTCACCACATATGGACATTAGAAGAGACGATTTGCCCGATCCCGTTTTGCCAACAACAGCAACAAGATCGCCTGGTTTAGCTTCAAAGCTAACATTTTTAATTACAGGTTTGTCTTTGGTCCAAGCAAACTCGCCTGCTTTTACATTGACAATAGGAGATAATTGACATTTTTGTTGAACAGAGTCATCTGAATGTTCATTTTCTGTTGTCAGAGTATTGTGTCTTAAGGTGTTAATATAGTCGCCTCTCAATGTTTGCTCAATGGTGTAGGTTGTTTCAACAACAAAACGCAAGGAAGACATATCCTCTAGAAAGTTTTTGAAATTTACCTGTAACATGCGTACAAGCTCACTAAGCTGAAATATATCTGTTGTTGACAGTCCTGATACATAGTACGGGTTATAGTGCATATATAGAACTAGTATATACAATGATATCTCGCTGGTTCCTAGATCAAGAATATTAAACAGAGTTAGTATAATCTTAGAAATCGGCGTGTACCATACATTATATTCCTTGGCTTCAACGTTTTTCCAATGCTTCTGAAGCTTTGGATCAGTGTACGCTCTTTCCCAGCCAAACATCTTGATTGACTTTATATTGTAAAATATTTCATCAACTTTGTCATCATACTTGTCCCGATTAAAATAAAGCTCCCACATATGTTCTGTGCCGCCAATCTTGGTAACATAATACTCAAGCTGTCTGTATATAAAGCAAACAACTAGAGGGACAAAAGATAGCCAGCCAATTCTGACATACAGGGTTATTAATATTGAAATCACATTGGTGAGTTTTGAGTACATCAAAAACAAATTTCTCAGCCCTTGCGTCAAATCTCTTACTGCATCGCGGGCTTTACTTATGCGATAGTTGTTCTGAAGGCCACCACTCAAAAGCGGCAAACGAAATAATGTCAAATGAAGAGCATCAACAACTCTAGCTGTTTCTTTATGCACAAACGACCCCACACGACTTAGCTGTTCTGAGAGGAACGTCAAAACAAATACCATCGTAATATTAAAACAGGCGCCATACCAGCTGTACTCCAAAGGAGCATCAAAAAAGTAAAGCACACGGCTGTTGGCAACAGATGCCATGATTTTCATAGCATTGAGAAATGCTGTAAGTGCAAGTAGTGGGATTATTGGTTGCCATATCATCCTAAATATTGCTCTTAGAAGAAACATTGACTCTTCTACATTGTATTTAAGGTCTTCAAGAGAGGACTCCAAAAGCATGCGTTTGGGAAGTGATTCAATGTCACTAAGTACAATATCGCGTACTCTTTGTATTCCAATCAAGCGAAGCTCCTTTGTGTAAAGCAACATTTCTCTGATATTCACTAGAACTTGTAGACCTTTACCGCTGAGGCGTGAACAAAAGAGATATACGTGTGTTGCAGCACTAAGCAAATTAAACCATCCAGCAGCATCAATGTTGCTTATAGCTCTAAAAACACTAACAACGTTGGCCAGCTGAAACAGACGATTCTCTTCGACATGCATATCAAGCAGTGAAAGTGCAGCAATTGACAACGGATAATGGACATCCGATAAACCAGTACACGAGTAAGATGATAGCGCTCCTAATAATCCATAGCAACCTAGGGTAGCCATGCTTTTTGAAGAAAGTGTCCTTATTCTCTTGTGCGTAGAGACAACGAATACTGTGTACATAACCAACCATATGTCAAAAAGAGGGTACAATGCAGCATACCCCAGTTCAATGATTGAAATAAACATTTTCTCAAGACCTAACGTGTTTCAAAATTCACTACAAAAGTAAAATAGAGCAAAGATAGTAAGTGATAAACCACAGTATATAAATGCTACTACAAAAATGGAAAGAAAAAGTTCGTATGGTAGTTTCAGAAAAATATGAAAACGAGGAAAATAATTAATTACACCTTTTATACACACCACGTCGCCTTTGGTTTTAATTAAAAAGCTGCGGTTTGCTTGCAAAAATCTTTGTACATAAAGGAATTAGAGCATGGTGTTAGCAAAAAGAAAAATGCAACCTAATAATATGAAATTTTCTACTTTTACACGCAAATTAATATTGATATTTTACATATCCGTATTTAATATCTGAATAGGTTGGGTATAATGTCTGTAGTGTCAGTTGATATATAACGTTTGAAATCAGAAAAATTGGATTTAACGTCTAATACTGAAAACAGCTATAAAACACTCTTCTGTGTATAATATGTTATAACTATTAAAAACGTCATATAGCACAGTTGGTAGCATTGCAGGTCTTGTTATTTTGGTATTTGTTTTACCAGCAGTTACAACGATATATTAAACATGGATGTGAGTGTTACACACCTTGAAGGCAATAATTTATTGTAAATATACATCCTGTTGTTAAATCAGACTATAGTGGTAGTCATCCAAATTTTTGGCATTGGTTGAGTGAACTCTATATTTTTAATTTACAAAAACAACGAAAGTAGCAGTAATAGCAACAGTTGTAGCAAATGGTGTTACATTATTAGATTGTATTATAAAATCTAAAAAATTAGATTTCAAGCGGTTTGAAGCTGTTGTAGTATAACGGTTAGTACTCCACGTTGTGGCCGTGGCGATCCTGGTTCGATTCCAGGCAACAGCACACCTTTTTGCATTTTTGCTAACTGAATCTGGTGCTGCTTACAACATAAATAAGGTGTCAGACAGCATTTGTTTAGAAAGTCATCATTTGCTCTGCTTTTATTTTCACTTCAGAAACCTTTAAGGAAAAAAGCTGAACAACCAGCTTATTTATATCTTAGTCACGGTTATTGCGGAAACCCGCAACATAGTGTAGTGGTTCCGATGGTAGGTAACCTTTTGATGGGCAGTGCGCCGTTTCTTTTTGGTAACTGTGAAAAGCTTGCCATCCGGATGCTCGATGACGGTTGCCTTAATGCTGAATAAGCTGGGATCCACAAAGGGCTGGCCCTTGATGGTGTAGTCGCGCGATCCAAGCTCGGTAACCTGCGACAGCGACAGCAAATCACCCAGCTCGAGATCTTTGATACGGTCCATAATGATGATATCGTTTGCCGTGACAGTAAACGGACGGCCTTTAATCACGACAGTCGCATAGTACTTTTGCTGGTCACGCAGACGGGAGACAAGCTCTGAGGTGTTTGAAGACCATTTGATTGGTGTGTCTGTTGAGGGTGATTGAATGTGAGACATGAACCGACGTCCTTCTGTCAGGCCAAGCGACTTGGCTCTGAATCCGAGAAGGGAGCGCGAGATTGCGGTAAATGCCATTTCTGTTGCCACGGCACACGAATATGACCCAGTCCGATCGAGCAATAATATAGTGGAAATTGCGAAGATAAAGAAGCGAAGGGTGAAACGAACAACAAAGTCATTTTCCAAAACTATCCTTGATTTCCGCACCCAAAATCAGTTTAATCGCATAGATTGCTGGCGGGTTTTTTTGTTGTTGTGCTAGCTGTTTGCGGCTCGCAGCTCGCAGCTCGGTTGCCTTGATTTGTTTGGCTGGAACGTGTACGATACCCAGCGATTTCCGCCGCAATCCTTTATTTTCAAAAACTTGACTGCTTTTTGCTGATAAAGAAATGGACTGAACAGAAAAAAGTGAAGCCGCCAAAGATTTCTTTATCGCAACAAGCAGAGACAAGACCAACATGCAAGCCAAAAAAGCGCTCGCTGTTGATGAAGGTTCTTTTACTTTGGCGTATCTCGTCTTTTTATTCTCGCTCTTTTGCTTTGCTCCCTTTTTTCTTTCCTTAGTTTTTTTGGACTAGTATTTTTACAGGCACAGATTATAGTCTGCCAATTTATCACAATGTTGAAGAACGTGTCTCGTCTTGCCTCTGTAACCCGCGTGCCCGCTGCCCGTGCCATGGTACGTATTCGAGTAGTGGTGGTTGTCGAGAGATTCAACACTTGATTCGGATGGTTCTTGTTCGCGGGGACACTTATAGGGCGTTCTTGCCCTGCTATATGTTTATTGACGCTGAATCTAAGCAATGCTGCGGCTGATTGAACTTTTGGACCAGCAACAAATCATTTGATTGATAAGAAAATTGGGCAGTCCAAATTCACTTGTGCTTATCGCACTGACTAACGCCTGTTATGTATTTAAAGACTGCTTGACTAAACATTCTTAATTTTTCTGAACACATGTTCTGACACGCCTGATCAAACTGGTATAGGCTCGTGCTGCCGCTCCTGCGGCACTTCGCGCACTCTCGACCTCTGCTTCTGCAAAGGCGGGCGCCAAGCCTGCTGCGTCCGAGGTTACCTCGATCCTCGAGGAGCGCATCCTCGGCGCCGCCAACAAGGTTGACCTCCAGGAGACCGGCCGTGTGCTGTCTGTTGGTGACGGTATTGCTCGTGTCTACGGCCTGAAGAATGTGCAGGCTGAGGAGATGGTGGAATTCTCGAGCGGTGTCCAGGGTATGGCCCTCAATCTCGAGGCCGACAACGTTGGTATCGTCGTCTTCGGTAACGATCGTCTGATCAAGGAAGGTGACACCGTCAAGCGTACCGGGTCCATTGTCGACGTTCCTGTTGGCGAGGCCCTGCTTGGTCGCGTTGTCGATGCGCTTGGCAACCCTATTGACGGCAAGGGCCCCATCAAGACCAACCAGCGCTCCCGTGCTATGGTCAAGGCGCCTGGCATCATTCCTCGTCAGTCCGTGCACGAGCCCATGCAGACCGGAACCAAGTCGATCGACTCTATGCTTCCTATTGGTCGTGGCCAGCGTGAGCTGATCATTGGTGACCGTCAGACCGGTAAGACCTCGGTTACTCTCGATACCATCCTCAACCAGAAGCGCTGGAACGACGGTAACGACGAGACCAAGAAGCTGTACTGTGTCTATGTCGCTATTGGCCAGAAGCGTTCGACTGTTGCTCAGTTTGTGCAGACGCTTGAGGAGAACGACGCTCTCAAGTACTCGGTTGTTGTTGCCGCCACCGCCTCCGAGGCCGCTCCTCTGCAGTACCTTGCTCCTTACTCTGGCTGTGCCATGGGCGAGTACTTCCGTGACAACGGCAAGCATGCTCTGATCATCTATGACGATCTGTCCAAGCAGGCTGTTGCCTACCGTCAAATGTCGCTTCTGCTGCGTCGTCCTCCGGGTCGCGAGGCGTATCCTGGTGATGTCTTCTACCTTCACTCGCGTCTGCTCGAGCGTGCTGCCAAGATGAACAAGGACTTTGGCTCCGGCTCTCTGACTGCCCTGCCTATCATTGAGACCCAGGGTGGTGATGTGTCTGCCTACATTCCCACCAACGTCATTTCAATTACTGACGGACAGGTGTTCCTGGAGGCTGAGCTGTTCTTCAAGGGTGTGCGTCCCGCTATCAATGTCGGTATCTCCGTGTCTCGTGTCGGTTCGGCCGCCCAGACCAAGGCCATGAAGCAGGTTGCCGGCTCGCTCAAGCTCTTCCTTGCCCAGTACCGTGAGGTTGCTGCCTTTGCCCAGTTCGGTTCCGATCTCGATGCCTCGACCCAGTTCCTGCTGAACCGTGGTGCCCGTCTCACCGAGATGCTTAAGCAGCCTCAGTACTCGCCTCTGGCTGTCGAGGACCAGGTTGTCATCATCTTTGCTGGTGTCAACGGTTTCCTTGACAAGGTGCCCACTGCGCGTATCGTCGAGTTCGAGCAGAAGTTCCTTCCTTTCGTGCGCTCCAACCACAGCGACATTCTCAAGTCCATCAGCTCCCAGGGCAAGATCGATGAGGCTACCGAAAAGAAGCTCCGTGAGATCACCACTGAGTTTACAAAGTCGTTCATCTAAAGGGTAATATCAAACTAAGGCGTGGTTTTTTCCTTTTACCCTACAGACTTTATATCTCTTTCTTTTTCTCCTCATTTTTTCTATTCCAGATTCTTTAAATCTCTTTTTCTATCCTTTTTTCTATAGTTCTTGTGTATAAGGATCCACGGGACCCGGTATACAGCAGGATTATAAATGGCAAGTCTTTTTATTTGCTTATCCAACTCAGAAGCTTCTCTGTATTTTATCTTGTGTCTTGTGAATACGTATAAATTGTGTGCCGTATTTTGGAACAAAGAGAACAGTTGATTGGATGATCCGCTGTGTTCCAATCACGGGAGCGGGGTGTTGAAAATTTTTCTACTGTCACTCACCGCTTTGCTCATTTATGATCTGGTCTCAGGCGTATATTGACGGTTTGCAAAGACATGGCCATCATCTTTCTCTCTCTCCTCTTCATCTTTCATTGCAGTTCTTTATTGTGTATTATAGTTGTTTGGCAAAAGGTAAACAGTCTGGTTGTTTTTTCTGCTCTATCTACTTGTTTGGTCTTGCTGCTGTGAATGATGAATTTGTATATAGCAATATGGGAATCTCTCTGAACTAGTTAATTTCTGCTGATAACTCGATCAATTGCACCTGAAACAGCAGCAGGCCAGGCCAAATGTGAAGAATAACAATATCAATAATGTTGTTGTAGCCTTCTGGTCCATCATGATAGCACTAAAGATTATGCCAATGTTGTTGGCTGCGTGTACCTTTTCATTTTCTTGCTTAGTCTAGTGTGCTTAATGGACGCTGGTTTGTTCATATATCCAATGGAAGATGCGTCCAAGCACTCTTACGATATAGAGGTATAGTGTCGCCTTATTTATCTAGTCTCTAATGGTACGTATTATTGTTTGTGTGCAATCTCGGAGGAACAGTTCCACCAAGCAAGCAACTAGATGTTATGATGACAATTTGCATGCACCACTCTGAAAACCCTGTTAAAGATGGGGGAGGTCTTTCTCTCTCTCCTTGACAGGGCGATGTGGATAAAAACACATTTTTACCATACCATTCAATCTGAACATTTATTCTGCAGCACATGGATAGCAGTCATTGTCTTTGGGGTACACAGGAGTTTATTATGCTTGCTAACAACATTATTCTGATTTGGTTTGTGCGTTTTCTGGGGGGGGGGTGTAATCAATAGGCTTCAAGATCATCCATATATAGGAGTTTTCTTTGTGTTGGATCATGTATATATTTGATATGTTAAATTACAATAAACAAAGCAAACCTGCAAAAGATGTATCTTTCTGAGAGAAATAACGATATTTGAAACCTA
The DNA here is from genome assembly GCA_027578915.1 of Coemansia sp. RSA 1200. NCBI lineage: Eukaryota > Fungi > Kickxellomycota > Kickxellomycetes > Kickxellales > Kickxellaceae > Coemansia > Coemansia sp. RSA 1200. The sequence continues at coordinate 22,380 of JANBTT010000122.1, read as the reverse complement.
ATGCATTGTAGAATAAGTAAAAAAAATTAAGTACATGCAAAACGCCTAAAGAGATAAAAAAGAAAAAGCACAAAAATATAGAGAAAAATCTATTGAGAAAACGGAGAAAAAGAATAGGAAGTGCGAATTGGAACCAGCCAAAAATGATATTTGTGCGTTTTCTCCATATAGATTTTAAACTTATATCCGTGTGCGCTTTGGCGATGCATTGCTGTGATGATGAGATAAAGAAGAAGGCTCGTCCGACGGAGTCAGCGGGTTCTTTGACACGGCGCCTCGTTTGAGAGAGGGTTTGTTTTGAGAAGTACTTTCTGACGAAACGACAGATATGTTTTCACCGTTGTTTTCGGCACTAGATTCCTGTTGGTTTTGCTTCTGCTGGGCAGATACTGGGGGCGTTGGCGTGCCTGCCGACGAGGTGGCTGGAACCGGCCACTGGAAGGCGCTGGTGGACTGGGGCCCAACAATAGGCGTTGATCCGAACTCCATTGGACTGTAGTTCTCGTTCTGTTGGTACATCATAGGCTGGAACGAGGATGGCGACGGCAGGCTCTGCACGTACTCAATCAGCATGGCCGTCTGGGGTCCAGGCTCGTTTGATCCGGAGCCGGATCCGGAGCCGTTGCCTACTGGCCGCCCAGCAGTGTTGACAGCCGGCGGTAATCGCCGTCCGTGCGTCTGCGGACCAGGCGTAGATCTGCTGTTGCTGCCGTTTGGAGTCTCGCCTAAGCGCGCACCATTTGGTCCTGATACTGGAGTTGCGATTGATTTGTTGCTGCCCAAGACCGGCTTCAGCTGGACTGGCGACTCGTCGGAGGCTTTGCTGCTCTTATCGTCTTCCGGGATATCAGCCTGCAGATCCGACGACTCGAGCGATTTCTGGCGGCTGGATACGCTATGCGACCCATCGTCATCGGTTCCGTCTTCCTTCTCAATCACAACCTCAACATCGCGCCTCCCATCGTGCTGGCGGCGACGCTGGGAATCGTTGTCATTCCCAGCATCGTCCTTGTCTTGACCTTGATTTTGGTTGTTTGCGCGGGAGGCGTCATCAACCTCGGCAATGGTATGGAGTTGCTGTCCTGCTGCATTAGTCTGCTGGTTGGCGTCGACTGTTTGGGTTGAGCCGTCTGGCATGCGGTAGACCATGTACTGCGAGCCACCGGGCGTTGCTCCGTTGGTAGCATTTGAAGCAGATAGCCGCGAGCGGTAGCTGTCCAACGAGCGCCCAAGAACTTGCCCAGGCTGGTATGGCTGTCCGACCTGGTACATCATCGACCCAGGCTGGGAAGCTCCATCGGGTTCAGAACCATCGCCAACTACAGATTGTGTCTGTGATTGTTGTTGCGCCTGTGACTGTTGTGACTGCTGTTGCGCGTAGCCATTTTGAGGCTGGTACGGGTATCCGCGCATCAATGACTGAGAATAAGGAAGCTGTTGCTGGAGCTGCGACTGCGCCAAGCCGTACGGGTACCCGGACATTGACGAAGCAAACGACGACTGCGGGAGGACGCGGTGCTGCTGCGCATACATGGCACCGCCAGGGCCCTGGCCTCCATAGGAGGACATCGGGGCCGGGTAGTAAGACGATGCGTTAGCAGCCGAATCCATATTCTCGACGCTGGGAGAGTATCCGGGGCCCAAATGGCTGCGCTGGTCATGATGCTGGATGTACGGATGCGAGGCGCCCGCCATACCCATTGCAGCGCCATTAACAAGCGGGACCGGTGTGGCGGCAGCAACTGCAGCAGCGGCCGCAGCAGGGTCGTGCGCACCATCACCGTATGGGTGTCTGTAGTGGAGATCTGATGACGGCGAGTGCATCGCACCGGCATGGTTCAGAGATGATGTGAAGTCATAGTTGGCCGGTGTTCCGCCAATTCCCATTTGTCTGTCAATGGCAGCCGATGCGCCTCTAAACGTCTCGTCATCGTCGTTATCGCCTTCACCGTACATATTGGCGCACTGCGTGTTGGTCAGGCTCTCGTTTGGCTCGCCAAAATCTGTGTACCGCATCAGAACCTTGTCCATGTTTGTTGATGCATACTGCACAAGCTTGTTCTGTGAGCTAAAGATCACCACTGCAATCTCGCAGTCGCAGAGCACGCTGAGCTCGTATGCCTTTTTGAGAAGTCCGGATTTGCGCTTCAGAAACGTTACCTGGCGGTTACGCTCATCCTTGATCATCTGAATCTTAATCTTCTTTCTGCCCATTGTTTATGTTCTGTCTTGTTTGTTGTCGGGCGTGTAGGCCGTCGAATGTATATGTGTGAGGCGGTGTTCCGGTATCAAACGCGGGAACAAGATGGCTAAATAAGAAGCAAAAAAGGTAAGTTGGTCGAGACAGGGAGTATGTGTGTGGGATAGTACGAATAAGGATAGTATGAAAAAAAGTCAAGGATAAACAAGAATAATAATAATAATAATAATAATAATTAGTCCGAAACAAAATAATAGTGATAATTATCTGCAAGGAATAAAATGGGAACTGTGAACTATTAATAATGCCGCTAGCACAGATTCTGGTAAGAGCGACTTCTTTTATATGTATATCTATTAAATTCTGCCCACAATATGATGATGGCTAGCAAGGGTTCAACAAGTCCAAACCGGATGTTATGTTGACAAACTTCTCCAAACACAAAGGTCGATTGTTGTTCTTTTTGGCCGAAGAACAAAGATATCCAGCTGATGAGATAAAGAAGGTGATTCCAGATAGCCCACTTCTTTAAACAGATGTACTTTATACAGGGGTTTCGGAAACAACCTCTGGAAAATGAAGGAAGGGGGATGAAGGGAAAAGACAGTCGTTTCCAAGTTGGTAGATAGCTCGGTGGGTTGAAAATATAACCGTTATGCACGCAAAGAGCAAATAACAAGAAAAGCCATATGAACAAAAAACAAAGCGTAGAAAGAGATGAAAGGAAAGACCACCGCAAGCGCTAAGAAGCAAGGATAAAAATGTCCACAAAAGTGTACTTTCCGAAAATGTAAAAGCAAAAAATAGTGGTTTCAATAAATCCTTAGAAAATATGGCTAGAAAAAATGCAAGACTTTTTTATTAGCTATAAAAATACTGAAAGAAAAAATAGAATGACGAAAAATAGAACGGGAGGAGAAAGATAAAAATAAATTCTGCCTGAGGACAAAACAAGGGCGCCACTATTCTTAGAACGCAGGATGTGCAGGAGAAAAGGCCTTGACAGAAAAAGGGAGAGCGAAAAAAGAGCATGGATGGGAGATTTCCATGCCCTTTTCTTGCCTACAGCAGATGATGGTGAAGTGTGATTGGCGTGCAAGCCGCACTGCGTTTTGGTCAGCCAGCCGGGGTTTGGCTTTGGCCTGCTGCTGCTCTGCGGCTTTTTCTTTGCAAAGGAACGAAAAAAGGAAAACAGTAAGAATTCCCCTATCCCGTCAGATTCGGGTCACACAAGCCTGGCAATCTAAAAATATGTTGGACCCATGTGATTGGATGATGCCCCCAACTTTACGCTATAAAAAACATCTCGATCCAAGCTTGGCAGCGTACTTTTTCAAATATGCTGGGTGCGGATTTGTTAGCAACAAACAACGTAAACACCCCCACCGCCAACACACCTGAATACACAACCCCATGGTTCATTGCCCTGTTGTTCTTGGGCTAAATGCCTGAATGTGTTTATACATTGTTGGTCATTTTCTATTTGAAAAAGCTGGTGTTGCATGTCAAAAAATTCTCCAGGTCATGGGTGTGGGTCAAATGCCACTACTTCCTTCTCACTTGCTTGACATCTGATTTCTCGTATTGCTTTTTCAAAACATTTTATACCATGAATAAGGAGATTTCATTGTGTGAACAATACAATACATCTTCATGTTTTGATAATTGCCCTTCATCTCCATATTGAGATGTGCTTGGAGGATCTATAGAGCAACAAATCCAGATTTGGAATTGGAAACACAATATCCAACTTGAATATTTCGCTTATGGTATCCGACTTGTCTGATATTAAACAGCTAGCTGTTAATGACAAAAGGAACAATTTATTACAGCTGTATAATGCTCCAGCAAGTGCTGTTGAGGTGTCCGTATATGTTACAAAGCACATCGATATAGCAGCTACTATCATAGTCTTTGTGTAGCGTGCAAAAGCTGATATCGGAAATGACAAGCAACATCCTTTTCCAAAAATAGTTTATATAAAGAGAACAAATCGAAAAGAGAAAAAACAATTGTCACCATATTGCTTTTTATGAGGATGCAGACGGAGATCGTCTTTATACCACCCGCTGATAGCAAAATGCGTTATTCGGCTCTCTGTCGGTCAAATATTTTGCAAATTCAATATTCCAATGAAGAAATCAATTTGTTTTAGCAATTTCAAATTTGGCGTTTCCAGGAATAGCAGTGATGGACCTTGCAATACAAATTTTCATATTCATTTTCCTGCAAGCAAAACACAAAGAAAGAATAAAGGATATGTATTTTGCAAAACGTATAGGCTTGTAGAAATAAAATAAATGACGCATACAATACAGAGCAGAGCGATGAATATTCCAATATATTTGAATAATTGACTTGAACTACCATGTATAAACACCAGCCATTTCGGAAATCTCAATATTCCGATTGCACTGGAATATTCAAAATGTCAATATAAAATATGCCTCAGCAAAAGAAGAAAAATGAAAAGAAGAAAACATTGCAAATTAACAGCGAGTTAATCTGCCTGTGCAAGAACCATGTAGCTGTCCGTCGTCTTCTCCTTGTGGCTGTAAGGGAACGACATGCCCTTCTTTATGTGCGGCGCGCACTTGCCAAGCTGCTGCGAGCCGTCATAAAGTGTCTTGGCAATATAAAGCGGCTCACCGCTCTCCTCATGCCCTGCTGGGTAAGGCACAAACCCTTGAATGACCAACGGACCCTCCTGTCTTACCCATCGGAGCCTGCTGGCATCGCCACATAGCACCTGATACTCCGACACTGCAACTTCTTTGTGGCTAAACCCAATGTTGCATCCGCCGCCCTCCAGATGCTGTCCAGCCTTGCCTGGATGTAAGCCGCCCTTGTATATTGCTCGCGCAACAAAAAGCGGAGTGCCGTCCTTTTCTATTCCACCCTGCACTGCGTTTGGTGGGATGTGGCCGTTTGACGCACTCACCCATTGCAGTCCTCCTCTATTTCCGCCATCAGGGTTGGCGCGGCCAGTGTAGTTAATCCCGTACGCTTGGTTGTTCTGCTGGGGCCCCGGTCCTGGCCGTGGTGGCGGTGGGCCTTGGCCAGGATGCTGTTGCTGCTGCTGCTGCTGCTGGAAACTGAAACCGGCTGGGGGAGGTCCTTGGCCGCCGTGCCTTTGAACATCGTTGTTGTTTCCAAACATTTTGAGAGAATAAAGGTCCGTTTTCTTTAAAGGATTGTAGTAGCAGTAGTAGTAGTAGCTAGTACCGAATACAGGTGATAAAATTTTTACTATATTATAATAACAGAATAACGCAGAGTTAAGAGTAGTGAAAAATAAAAACGAAATAGCGTGACTGAATACAGCCTCCTCTCTCTGTGCGATGCCACCTTCCCTCCTTTTGTACCATTCTTGATGTTTGCTTGTTGCGGCTTTGAACACAAAACACAACACCAGTCCGTCGTGATTCAAAAAAATAAAAACAGTGATCAGACTTTTTTTTTCTACTTTCCCTGCTATTGACGAGATGACGTCTCTATGCGTGACCCCTTTACTCTCCCCCTTATCCTGAGTTTGCAAGACCACTAACTGCGCACTATAATCGCATGAAAATAATATTTAACAGAAATTAAGAGAAAAAAGGTCAATAGAACAAAAAATGTTTATCTTTCACTTTTGCTGCAGAAATTCTGGAATTCTCGCTTTGGAAAATTTCCAGCTATTTCGCAAAGTTCAAGATGTTCCCAGACGAACATTCTATGCATATAATTACAGCAACAAAGACCGCGATTACTAATAGAAAGAATAAACCCACTTGTATTCGCATAGCGTTTCTACTGACTAGAATCGGCTGTCTTCTGCGATCTGCTGTTGTCTCATCTATCGCCGTCATTGGTGCTTGGCTGTGTTTCGGCCTGCGTTGAAAATCATGTAACCATCTATTCACTGCGTTTACAATAAGTGATCGTCCGTTCTGTATTGCGCGGCGTCTGATGGAATCGGCGTCATCATCCTCGTTAAGCGGGTCAAGCAAGTCCTCTGCATGCGATGCGCCAGGTATTACAATTACTGTAGATGCTCTCAGCTCCGGAAACCGGGCGTCAAGTGCCAAATAGCGCCATGGATCAAGCTCGCCTACAGTAAATATCATGTTTCCAGCATTGGACTCCTCGGAAAACCATTTCAAAGCATTCTGCGCAAATGCACGGAAAGATCTTCTTTGGTTCTCCGCCCATTTACTCTTGCTTGCTGGAAAACATTCCGTGCATTGATTGCGGAAATATTCTGTTGTTAGCCTTCGAGAACGCAGGCGATTGTTGTATTCTGGATGGTCAGAGGAAGATGGAGCTGTCTGCCACATTCCAAGCTCCACACACTGTTGCCAGAGCCACAAGCGGTCATCGCCATTGGGACAGCCAAGCCGAGGCAGGGGCCTATGCTCTTTCAAAAACGGTTGTGTTGCTTGCGCTAGTGATTCTGTAGTAAGAATGTTGCAAAAGCTGTTGAGCTTTCCTATGGTCCTTCGTCCTGCAGATGCCTGGATGAGAGACGGCACCTGAATTGCTAGCGATGCTACAAAAAGATCAATGGTTGGAATATCCATAAGTCCAAATCGTCTTTTTATCTTGTCAAACGTCGTGCTGTCTCCACTGTCTAGCTCGTTATCCAGTCTCCTTATTGCAAGAGATAGGTTGTGTGCACACGGTAGTCTTCTGGCAATCATCTTGTCAAACTCCCAATATCCGTCCTTGACTATCACAGGCGCACTGGATGCAACCACAAGTGCACCAATGTCCGGATACTGGTGCTTTGTCCATGCCATGAGGCTGCCTGCAAACGATCCGCCCACAAAAATCCAGGGCAAATCTTCCGTTCTGCCCTTTGCGCCTCTTGTATATTGCACAACGTCAGAAAGAGGGGCATATTGTATAAATCGTCTTATGTCAGCCATCATCTGTTCCACTGTCAAGAACATCAGGAATTCGTGTTCGCTGGTACTCGTGCCATTGCCTCCGCTTGTAGTTGCTGGCATGGAGTCTCCATAAAACCTAAGCTCGAGAAGCACTACCAGACCATGTGTCTGGCGTGCCAGCACATTAATCCATCCATCCTCGATGTCTGCATCTGTTGCTGCCCGCTCTCCAATGCTGTAGAGGGACACTGGACCTCCAGCACGGTAGTATTGGTTCTGTACATAGTAAGTCTGCTGGAACTGTTGCTTGTTATTTCTGTCAAAGTGATCCAAAGGCTGAGTAAAATTTCTTTTTTCGATCTCCGCAAAGCACAGAAAGCTGGTCCACAAAAACACAACTGCAAGTGCTATAATTCTGAAAGACAATAGAGCATGAAGAACCATCTCAAAATACAAATATAAATCGTAGAGTCAGTCATGGCAAAAGAAAGAGGATTTTTGTGTGGATTCGATATTGTCGTGGTCATAAAATTGCGTCTTTCATCCTAAAAACACAATCAAAATTGTCTTTTCTAACTGGTATTTGAAAATATTAACAGCAACGTAGATGCCATGTGGCAGAAATTTGCAAGAAAAACAAAACTAGAGATTACTCCTTTCTAGGCTTGCTACTCCTTGAATTTACCACCTTGCTCACATAATTATACACCGTGTTTTTCCTTTAGGGGCGTCGTCAAGTTTATCAAGTTTTGATTGTAACCCTTTTGCAATTTGGGCCACAGCTTGGTTTGGTCCTGCATCCACAATCGCTTGTTGAAGGTACTTGCGTGATATCACATAGTCCTTGGGCACCTCAGCTCCATCCATATAGATACTGCTTAGAATTAACATCGATAACACGTGTCCTCCTTCTGCTGAGAGCTTCGTATATTCCAGGCCGAGATCCAAGTCTTTTGCAACCACAGTCCCTTCAATGTAGATTCTGCCAAGCTCGTACTGCGAAGCGGTATCTCCCTTAGCTGCTCCAATCTCAAACCTCTTCATTGCCCCCTTTAGATCGGGTGTTCCATCCGCTGTTCCCTCCCCTTTAGAAAGCATGAGTCCTACACATGAATGTCCCGCAGAAGACCCTACTTCCTCCAGCTTGTCGTACCAATATATAGCCTTTTTGTAGTCACGCTCTATGCCGCCGAGTCCTCCGGAATAAATCTGGGCTAACCTATAGTACGCATGGCCATTCTTTTGCTCCGCAACTTTCTCTAAAAGCTGCACTGCGTACTTCGCATCGCTAGTATTCCTGCTTCTAATCTTCATGTCTGCCAACACAAGAATACTGGGAACATGGCTCAGTTCTGCTAGCTCCTTGATTATCTTTATACTAAGCGCATTGCTGCCATTGACCTTGAGCTCCTTGGTACCAATAAGAATAGCGTAATGATAGGCTGCGTTCGGGTACCCTTCCTCTGCAGCAACCTTGTACAGTGCGCATGCAAACGTCTTGCTCCGAGATGTTTTTCCAAACATGCTAGCCGCAAGAGTGATCTCGGAGTAGTTGTTGCCAAAAGCAGCCAGCACGTCCCGGCGCCAGATCTCCATGTTTTCTTCAATATCAGCCTTCCTTCTGTTCGCTTCAACAAACTGGTTAACCAGCTTACGCAGCTCCACCGGCGTAATGGAAAGCCTTGAGTCTAGGACGTTTTTGTCAAACTGTCTGGGGTTGGGTACGATGTCAGCAATGCCTGAATTGGATATCGTGAACTTGGGAAAAGGTAAGCGCTCGATCTCCAGTAGCTTGCTCTTTGGCGCTTCGGTGCTGTAATGCTGCTGCAATGACAGGTACAGGTTCGCCTGTTTGCTGACTGCCACACTCCGTGACACGGTATGAAACCATAGTGCCTTGGTGCCGGGTTTTGTCGATTGCAAATACATTTTTCTAAAATAAAATAAAACGAACCACAAATTTGAAACCAAGAGAAAAAGGAAAAAGCAGGAGCACATTTTTTGGAAAAGCTGACACGAACACCAAACACTACTTTCATTTCCACTTTGTTGGCTGCGCCAGATCAAACTTTTTGTGTGATAACAAAAAATGGGCTATGGTGATGGTCCACCATAACCTATTGATGATAAAAACGGTCACATATCGCATAAATAAAACTTGTTGAACAAGCTGTTGATTGTGCTGCTGTGACATTTCTATTTCGTCAGTTCATTTTATTACTGTATATATAAAGCAGCTCATTTCATGATAAAAGAGCGCTGTTATTACAGATGGATGATCGAGAGAACAACGACACCATGGAAACGCCTGTTCCCTCAGCAGGATTCTCAGATTCGTTTCTTGCATTTTTAAAGGATAACCACATTGATCCACGGGTTTATAATGTGTTTGACAAGCTTCCTCGTTATGTGCGAATTCTGCGAATCCAACAGTATAGCACTCAGGAAATAGAAGTCCTGGTTAAGCAAATGAGTGATGATGCTGGATGCGAGATTCGTCCTGTCGCCGGCGTTTCCGGGTTCCTGGAGATAACTGATTCAACAGTCAAGCTCTCGCAGCTGCAGGCGTACAAATCAGGAGCAATTGTTGGGATGGATGTAAGTTCGGGGATTGCAGCGCTGGCTCTTTCTGTGTCTCCTGGCGACAATGTTCTTGACTTGTGCTGTGCACCAGGAGCTAAGCTTCTTTTTCTGGCGGAAATGCTGCACAACGACAAGTACAATACATGCGAGTCTGACCATATTGCAAGGGGCTCGGTCACAGGCGTCGATATTTCAGCCCATCGCGCTGCCACTTGCCGCAGCCTAGTGAAAAAGCATGCCGGAAACGACAAAGCCTTTATTCGGCTATTTCTGGACGATGGGACGACATTTGATCGCAAGGCACCTAATGCCTTTTGGTGGAATCCAAAGCAAATTCAAAACACTACTGAAGCCAATGATGAGCAGAAAGGCATGGCGTGGCGGAAACAACGTCAAGTCGAAGGACGACCGTGGTTTGCAGGCAAACAGCTGAGCAGCGCGTACGCATGTTGCGGAACAGAGCTATACGATCGAGTCTTGGTTGACGCAGAGTGTACGCACGACGGATCACTGGCCCATGTGTACAAGTATGAGCGCTGGGGCTGGGAGCAGCTGGATTCTCGTGTCATCAATGACAACAGATCGGCTTCTGTTCCGCTGTTGCAGACACGGCTACTTGAGAATGGATGGCGTCTCCTCAAGCCGGGAGGGATTCTGGTATACAGCACATGCAGTCTTTCTCGCTACCAGAACGAGTATGTTCTTGGCGGCTTCCTGGGCAGACACCCCGAAGACGAAGCGTGTGTCGAGATAGTACCATTACTTGACTCTTCTACAGTTGCGGTATCGCCCATTTGGAAGCCAGAAGACGATGCAGAATGGGCTATCAACAGCCTGGAAAGCCAGAGGCATTTGTTCAATCGGATGAGCCATTCGTTCAGACTTGACCCAACCGTTTCAAACACATCTGGCATGTTTGTAGCACGTATCCGAAAGCTAAAACACGGATTCGACTTTTCAGACCATGCGGACCAGCTCGTCCCGCTTGGCTCCACAATCACTGAGCAATCCAATAAATAGAACAAAATATAGATAGAGAACAAAGAAAAGCAAAGCAGCACTAATCTAATGTCTTTTCTTCATGCGGCTCTTGGCCGTATCAAACTTGCCTCGCTTTGAGTTGCGCATCGGATGAGACCCAAAGACCTCATCGTCATTATTACGGCTGCCTCCCTTTCTTCTGCTCATAACCTTATCTGCCATACTCTCGTTGTCGCGCTTCTTCTTTAAACGATCAAGAATCTCGGTCTTTCCGCTAGACTCGGCTGCTGATTTATGCAAGCCTGACAGACCTGCAAAGTCGTTCAGATGCCCAAACTCGTCCTCCAGTTCCATAAACTTCGAACGCAGGCCCTTGCGCTCTTTCTTGCCAACCGATATACGCTTAAAGTTCTCCTCCTCGTATCTGGCCCTGTCCTCCGCCAGTCGTTCGAGCTTCTCATCCGTAATTCCTACAGACGGGTTCCCTGATGCTGTTGTCATTTCTGGACGATCATCATATTCGGCCATGAGATCGCGAACCAGTCGCGAGCGCGCAGCACGCTGCATCATTCGCTGCTCCTCCTTTTCTTTCTTGGCAGCGCTGTTGCCCTCCTCTTCGTAATGGACCGGCATCTGCCTTGGTGCTCTGTACAGCCCATTATTTACAGCACTTTCATCCTCCTCACGAATATCTGTAGCAAGGCTGCCTGGGTTTGGCTTAAATGCAGTTGGATCCGCAAGCACATCTTCGCTAAGCATAACCGCTGCAAGCTTTGCGCTAGTGTTGGCAACCGTGGCTTTCTCAGGATCATCAGTCGTTGCCAGCTGCTCTGCACCTCCGGGATATCTCTGTCTCTGTTGTGCACTCTCGTCTGTTGCAATAATCGTGTTGCGCAGCATCTTGTCAATCTGGTACTTGAGTCTCTGCTCCAACGGCCGCATCCGCTCGAGAACAGTTCTGTCTTCAATCAGATTCATAATGGCTGGGTGGTCCTTGATCTGCTTTCCGTGTAACTTGAGAAACGTAATGTATGCGAGGTCAGTTATGTATGACAGCATAGTGTGGTGCTTTACTTCAAGAAAGCTTATTCCATTCCCTGTAGCCAACTCTCCATCTTGGACACGTTCACGTAGCTTTTCGACGATATCGCGGATTTGGTTTGCCTGTGTGCTGATTGTTTTCAGTCGTTTATCAACTGCTGAAGATATTTCGCTGTTGACCATGGGTACTTTTTATTTATTCTAAGAAAAAAGTGAGAGTAAAGAAAGAAAAAGAAAGATCAAGGTGTTGAAATCGCTAGAAGCGTAGGCCTTTTTAGAAGAAAAAATTACACCCAAAAAATTTAGCATCTTAAATACAATCAACAGATTATCTGATTAGTAGTTGTATCTTTATAACCCCAGATTTTTGCTCACATTTGTTAGATGTCCTTCTTTTGCTTCTTTTTCTGCATTCTTATTTCTTATAATCTCTATTTTGCTTCCAATGATTGGGATAACAAGGACGGCTCTCTGCAGGAACGGACTATGCTACACGTTGGCACGCCCCGCTCCCAGGGCTGTTATGATAGCCAAGGAGTTGCCTACACAAACAGTAAATTACAAAAAAACGACTGCCATGTTTTACACAAGCGACAGGAGGTCGGAAAACAAGAATGATCGGCTGAAATACGACATGAAAGAGCCACAGCTTGATTCTGGCATGGCAAATATATTTCAAATTGACCAAAGCGTCGTCCGTATTATCGACGTACTATCAACTGGCTTTAAGCTAAGCAACGGAAAGACAGCGTATGGTCCCTTGCTAGTCGTGAATAACGAAGCATTTACTTTAAAGATACCGCCGCCCGTGCCAAACCCTAATGGGAAGATCATTAATCCACTACTTTTGCTTGATCCAAAGGCGCTGGCTGTTCTTGATATTGTCACGCCAAAACCCGAGCTGATTGTTGTTGGTGGCGGGGCGCACCTTTCGCAACTTTCAGAGGGCGCAAGAAAGTATTTGACATCGATTGGGCTGAAGGTTGAGCTTGCAAACACTAGATATGCCAGTAGTACGTTTAATACACTTTTGGAAGAAGGTCGCAACATCGCATTCCTGGCACTACCTGCTGGAGTAACTGCATAGCGACCTGCTATTCTTGTATGCTGTAGCACACGATTTTGCTGTTTATTCTACTTGAAATATTTTTGTAGACTGTGTGATTTTATCAGAGATTTAATTCTTGGGAGGTTTAAGCCTGACTTTAACAAGCATCCTTAACAGTAGGCAATGTAGTTAAAACTGTCCTGCGTATGTAGAGCCCCTATGCCATTAGTTTACTTTTTTGTTTATTTTATTTAGTCTGTTTTATACTTTAACTATTCTTTCACCTATTTACTGTCTGTTTTTAACGGTTGGAATCTGAAAAGAGAGTTAACTCGTCGTCTGCTGGCATGGACTTTACTTCAAACTTTGGAGGAAGAAACCGATCCAGCAGCAGTTGAAGAGCAAACAGCGCATAATACGCGACAATGAATCCAGCAAGCAGACCAACGACGATAGCTGCTTCCATCGACTTGTGTTTCTTATAGTCGAGGAAGTTGTAAACAAACCAGCCATTGACAGCATAATTTATATATGCAAGTGCCATATATAATCCAACGATGGTGCAAAGCAGCAGAATATGTGACCAGTGTGGAGAGAAAATCATGGAGCCAATGACTGTGTCAACAACCACACATACCACATTTGTCGCATGGACAGATGCTGTTGACCATTGTAGCTCGGTTGTTGAGTAGTCTGTCGATTTGTATATCAAGGTCCAAAACAAAGCTGTCACGACAACTGCATACAACAATACGGATTCATATAGCAGCCAGTGCAGCAGCTGTAAGGTTCTCGGCATACGAATAAATGATACTGGCATCCCATGCCGCCAGTATTGTGTTGTATGTACCAGTGAAGACGCCTGGTAGGCAAGAAGGCCAGTGTAGCTTAGATAAGTGAAGTAAACAAAATGTTCTTTTATCCTCCCATGCTGTGCATCGTAAACAACGGTGAATATCCACACTGCCAGCGTGTATATAAAAAGAACCGCTCGGATGATAAGGAGTGTTTCAGTACCAAACATCCGGGATGCACCAACTCGACGGGCATCTAATAAGTGAAGCTGACACCTAATATGCCAGCTCTTGTAACTGTTGCGGCTGATACTAGCATTTTGTGCAATTCTCTGTTTGTTTGGCCAAAATCCCATTTTAACAAGCTTATAAATGCAAGAATTGAAGAGTTATTAACAGAATATGTAAATGAAGTGTCCATATTGGAAGGAAGAAGAGAGAGATGAGCTTCTGCGTCATTAAATGCGCCGGATCTTTTGTATGCGTGCTACATTTGAAGGATGATGTTTTTTCCTGGGACGTTGCTTTAATTGTGTAAAACAGGTTGAACAATAAACCTTTTTATTTCGCATCCGAGCAACAACTTTCCCTGCTTGATTTTTCGTAATGCAAAAATACATGAGAATAATACGTTATTGTTTGCGGCATCTTTTATCTCCACATCTTTGCTAAAAAAGCCATTTGTTGTAGAGCTTGCGGTATTCACCAAACAAACAATGAACTAGGGTATAATACGAAATTATAATTAGAATATTATCTTTTTCCTTTTCTCCCTCTAAATGTCAAACAGACTACTCATATGAATAAAAGAAAAGTATATTAAGAAATAAAATAAAAGCTAATTGGAATAAGCAAGCACCATATACTTGTCGACGGTTTTTTCCTTGTGGCCATATGCAAACGACATCCCATGTTTGATATGTGCGCCGCACTTTCCGAGCTGTTGAGAGCCGTCGTACAGTGTCTTGGCGATAAAGAGAGGTTCTCCGCTTTCCTCATAACCGCCCTCAACGGGATTAAAACCTTGAACAACAAGCGAGTTTTCCTGCTCAACCCACTTGAGATTGGCGGCATTGCCACAGAGGACCTGGTACTCGTTGAGGTTGACTTCCTTGTGTCCATAACCTATGCTGCATCCACCTCCCTGGATATGCTCGCCAGCCTTGCCTGGATGCAATCCGCCCTTGTAGATTGCACGGGCAACAAAGAGAGGCTTTCCATCCTTCTCCGCGCCGCCTTGCACCGCATTTGGTGGGATTTGGCTGTTTTTGGTGGTAACCCATTGGACCCCACGGCTAGAGTTAGCGCTCCCACGCATGTTCTGCTGATCTTGATTCGCAGCGGGTCCGGATGCGCCAAGCCCTCCGGGACGACCACCAGGAGAAGGGCCGCCATGGCCTTGAGGAGAAGGACCTCCATATCCCTGAGGCAATCCTCCGTGGCCTTGAGAAGGACCTCCATAGCCTTGAGGACGGCCACCCGGTGCACCAGGCGGTCCACCTTGGCCATAGTTAGAAGGCGGTGCGCGGCCTGGTCCGCCACCGCCCATTCCTTGTGGGTTTCCTGACATCATGGCTGTTAAGATGCTTTTAAAGTCGACAAATAAATACCGTGTTTGGGATTGTAAGTCAAAGATGAAATAAAGAAAAAATAAAGCTTGCTCATATATCAGAAAAAAAGCGCCACTTCTACTTTGCAACATCTCCCTTGTTGTGTTTATATAGTAATTTTCAGAAAGCCGTTTCCAGCTCATGAATTATGAACAGATACTTTTTTCTATTCCTGGCTCGCCACACCCTAGTCCCGTCTTTGTCTCCTAGCTGATCACTCTGGCCGGTGCTCTCTTCCTTTACCCACGGATGTATGGCATCGACAAAACAATGGTCATAGCCAAATCAAGACAAGCTCCTTTTATATACGTCACATTGACATTTTTATTTTGCTTTTATCATCCGAATAATGAAGGTTTTTAGAATAATGAGCACATGTGGAAAACACAAGCGTTGGAAGAATGGGTGGATATCGCCTTGCACTCTTTGTTCTAGAAATAGAGTGCTGAACACAAGCAATGCCAAGGAGCATACAAGCTACTCGTTTGCTGCACGGTATGCTCTCCACTGCTCCTCTTGCTCCTTGTGAAACTTGTTCAAGTCAATGTTGAGGAACCCCCTCACACGCTTATCGTAGGGGCTTCTAGGGAACGCATTATCCTCCTTGTCCAGCGCTACCGCAATGTGTCGCCTCCCCTCCTTGATCCGGGAATCAGTGTACACCTTCACATATCCAGGCTGTAACGCAAATAGTGTGTGATCTTTGCCCATGCCCACGTTCTCGCCAGGGTGGAACTTTGTTCCTCTCTGCCGCACAATAATGTTGCCCGGTATCACGTACTCATTCTGCTGCTTCTTCATTCCGAGTCGCCGACCAATCGAATCGCGACCATTACGCGAAGAACCGCCACTCTTCTTTGTTGCAAATCGTAGCTGCTGATA
This sequence comes from Coemansia sp. RSA 1200, assembly GCA_027578915.1. Lineage (NCBI taxonomy): Eukaryota > Fungi > Kickxellomycota > Kickxellomycetes > Kickxellales > Kickxellaceae > Coemansia > Coemansia sp. RSA 1200. Next base: position 6,370 of record JANBTT010000122.1, on the reverse strand, counting down.
TAAAAAGGAATTCTGGCTCTGGAGACCGGCTGTCTGGGTTAGAATACTGCGAAGCATTTCTTAATTTATCGTCAGAAGCAAAAGTAAATGGTAGCTAGGCAGCCACTTTTTTTTTGTAGGAAGAAGAGGTGTTGGGATATTATCTGTAGGCGAATCTGCTAGTGTAAAAAGGCATTGCTTTTTTCTTTTGCTTTTTGTTTGCATTTTCTAGTTATCTTTCTATAAAACTTTATGATTGGGCATGACTGTTAATGCATTTATAGAATAATGCCGTTATGGCGAGTCGCATTTTGGAAGAGTGTGTGGATGAGATAGCACGATTTCCGTTGACATACATGGACCCAAAGTTGGGAACTGAAAATCGTACAACGATAGGGAATAATGCATTATTAGACAATGCTTTTACAGAGGCTTGTAGATAATCCCTGATCAAGATGTTATTTCTCCACTTATACCCTTGATCGCAGTCGTGTGATTAAGCACCTTTTAAAAAAAGCGAATGAATCACCACCACTCACTTGCTCCTTTGCGCAGCAGCTTCTGCGCGTGAAATAGCATTTCTTTCATTTCCGCTTTACTTTTATTCAGTCTTATTACCTTTTAACTTTTGCCATTGCTCTTATCGTAAACCACCTTCTTTGCGTGGTTTTAATACTTTTCTTAACTCTACAGCAAGCTGCAAGATATGAACACAAATGACAATACTAACGATGTTGAAGCTGCAGAAGATACCGTATTCATGGCAAAGCTAATGAATGTTCGGCCTCTGGTTAACATGCTCAAAACGATTGGGTTTCGACCACGCGCAATCTGTACAATTAGTTCTAGTGGTATTGTATTTACTGTTGAAGACGCGCAATGCATTGTTGCGCAAGCATATCTGCGCACAACGCTGTTTTCGACGTTTGACTATAACACACAATTGGCTAGGGAGAGGAACATGAAGAGGCTTGCCGAGATTGATTCTGAGGCACATGGAGATGAGGTGGAGGCAGCTAGCGAGATAACACAGATCTCTCTTCCTCTTGACAACCTGATCGAATGTCTCTCTTTGTTCTACGGCCCATCGAGTTCAAACTCTTTGTCGGGTCCAGGCGGCAGCAACCAAGGCGGAATACAATCAACCACAGGAACACTTGGAAACGCAAATCCGCTGGATCTGCGAGGAGCCACAACGGCGCATATAGCATTCAATGGTCCTGGATCCGATTTTGAACTAGTGCTTGAAGAACGCGGCATTATCTCCATGTGTCGCCTTGCTACGTTTGTGCCCGAGGTTCCTGTGGATCTTGGATTCTCCAGATTTCCAATTGTCCAGCAGCTTATCATTCGCTCTGAATGGCTGCGGGATGCATTTAATGAACTCGATCCAACAAGCGATGCTGTCACGTTATCCATATCGTCCACAGCACCATACTTCCGCATATCCACAGTGGGAAACAATGGCAGCACGGAGATGACATACTCAAAGGACGAAAAGATATTAGACTCGTTCTTTTGCAACGAGGAGCAAGAGAACAGGTTCAAGCTTTCTCAGATCCTCAAATGCAGGCAAGCACTGGCAATGTCTGACAAGACCAAGATTAGGGTCAATCAACGTGGATTCCTTTCTTTCCAGTTTATGATCCCTACAGATGTGGACGTCTCATTTGTGAACTTTGTTTACGCGCCTCTTCTTCATGCCAATGAGTTGGGGGATGCTGCTCTGTACTCCAACTCGTGAATGATGATGATTGATCCGTTTTGCATAACAAATCGCTTTGTCACGTGGAGTTTTGTGGGGAGGGGTTTAGTTTCTGAATGCTGAGCCTTGTTTGTTTTCAGTCCTCTTTCTGTCTTGTAATGCGTTCACATTTCCAATAAATATCTTGAAATATTATTCTGCTGTTACAAAGTTTCTTTCATCCTCACTTTTAATTTTCTAATTTATATTTGCAATTTCCAGTCAATGAGCTCTGCAAGCAGCGGGCCTAGAAAGCTATCCCTGGCCGATTCAGACGCACTACTCAAATACTGCCGTCTTTCGCTCCGCATTCCCGACAACCCCATTAAGGATGCTCCACTGTTGATAGAAGATATACTGGGCAAAACGCCACTTCGGCAGTTCCTATACCAGGGAGAGAATGTGCAGGCATACGTAGTTGCTATGATTCCAAACACCGACCAGATTCGCTGGGCCCTTGCGGCGGAAATGAGACGGAAGGACAGCCTTGCGCTTCCAAAAGGCGAGCTGGCGGTTGATGCCGACGAGATTGAACAATTCTTTACTGGGCTTTGTCTTTGTATCACAGCCCACCAGGCAAAAACAACAGTCACGACCGTTGACAGCAGCCACACTCCACGGTGGCTGCCCGGTCGCAGTGTACCGACACGTCGAATTTCCAACGTGTCCTGTAGTGCCTCGTTTACGGCGAATGTTGTGCCCAGCCAGGAAGACTGGCAACGCTCTCTGCTTGTCAAGAAGGCCGATAATGGTTCTTGGTGCTGTGCATACCAATTTGCAATAAAAACACCATTGGTGAAAGGATATCAGGCCTCAGCATTTGAGAACTCCATGTTGTTTGAGATTCGCGCCGCATGCATAGAGTCTAGTGCATCATTGAAACACGGCGAGGGTAGTGGCGGTAGCAGAGAAGTTGAATACAGAGGCGGTCAAGGCGATGGATCTTTACATTTGGAAGAGCTTTCTATACGTATATCGTCGTGGATGTCGAAGCATGACAACGGCGTAGATGACACAAGCGAGGCTGAATTCCAAAGCAGATATGGCAGACAGCCCGATCTTGGATTAAACGCTATGTCGACACCGTTGAAATACTATAAGACGATACAGGCTCTAGTGCCCACACGACAGATCCTGAGTATCAGTGCACAAGTCATGCCTCTACCTCCCAGTTTTGGCACTGATGCTGCTCTTGTTGAGGTGCGTGTTCAAAATGACTCTGCGGTCGCAACAATACTCTCTTTGGAGACTGTGACGTTTCAAACGTCACATTGGCATGCACAACACGTAGGACCAGGGTTTGACAGGCTACCTTTTACATTGAGTAAACACAGCTGTTTCCAGATGGTGTTTCGTACAAGTCCTCTTGCCGATCCAGTTAAGATGGAGGCGCTCAATGGTCTTAATGTGCTAAATGTTGGTGGTATAACTGTTGATACAGACACAAAGGGTGCTTTGGCGGTACCAAATGCACTATACAACGAACCGGTATCACTTACAACTGGAAAGCATATAGAAAGATCACTGGATATTAGTTTCAGTGCTACGGCAATGGGTGATAGTGGAGTCCCAGACAATGAAGCTTTTGAGGTTATTCATCGCATATATCCAATCCATAAACCTCAGCAGCAGCAGCAGCAGCAGCGCGAATATACTCATATATCTGGTACAAATATAGCTAGCTCGGCTGGACGTACAAGCAATGTTTCTGAAACTCTGCACAGCACGAGTCCTAAAAGCACGTACTCTCAAAGTAAACATCTCGCTGCAGGCGGCCATGGAGATTCGAACGCAGAAAATGGTGCAGAGACAAGAGTTGCTGGCAACTACAGTCATTTAAAAACCGCGTCACTTGATCACAAGGCTTCGCCCAGCCAACGGCCGCCGGGTCGAAAATACTCACTGGCGTTTCCATCCAAAACGCTATCAACACAGCTAGATAGCATAAACATGCAAAAGACTCATGAGAAGCAGCAGCAGCAGCAGCAGCATCAGCAGATGGCCAGCATACCGCGCACAGCTCCACATCTGGATCGGCAAACCCCAATCTCAACTACCGATCATCCTTTAACCTCGCCGGCGAAGAGTAAACATGGTGCTGATAGCTTTGACAGACGAGGATCTTTGAGCGACCAGAGATTGCGAGCAACTAAATCCAATCCGTTTGGCGTTCTGCCACCATTGCCATCACAAAAGACGACAGCGCCAAAAGTAGCAGTATCTGGCAGTGGATCTACTACTATGGCTTCAAGTCGTCCGCGAAGCTCAATCTCAACTATTCGCTCTGTTGCATCTTCTTCCTCTGCTAGCAATATTCCGTATTATCCACCACAGAAATCGCCGCTGTCTTCTTCGTTTAACTTTGAGAGGGTCTCGCTAAGAAGACAGCCGAGCGCAGGCTCAGTACTAGCAACAGAATCTCTTTATAATGTCTCTCGGCCTCATGCGATCATCGGCACGATTGAGCTATCTTTTGAAGCCCCGCCAAAGGTCTTGCTTGGACAAGAACTCGCTGTCAAAGCGTACATTTCGAACAACACAAACACACATTACTTTCGACTGTGCTTGGTCGATGGCGACGGTACAGGTGCTACCGCAGGTATGGCTCTAGAAAATGGGAATTCCGTTGACACTCAGGGTCTTGCTCCAATAAACCATGTAACCGTCGTTCCTCCGTTGCGACCAGGCGAATCAACCTTTGTCACATTGCAGTACACTGCCGCAGCACCTTACTTCCACGCTGTAAGCCTGCTTCGCTTGGTTAATCTTGACGCTGACTCTGCCGACAAGACAGTCATATCAATAGACTCGCCTTTTGTTATTTTTGTTGACGATGGTAGCAAGTAGAGGGAGTGGATAGCAACCATATTTTTTATTCTATTTGGCGGTTTGTGGAATAGATCCAGGTTTACCTTGTTTTACTTTTAGAAACTAATATGTCATTATATATGATCCTTTGACTACTTGTATTTACTCTTTAGCCATGTGAATGACAGGACGAATGCAGCTAGTGCTGTGCATAGCTTCAAAGCCCTTGTTGATGTCAGCCAGATCAAACTCATTCGTGACATAGTCGTCAATGTTGAGCTTGCCATTCATATACATTGTCACAAAGTCGGGGAGCTGAGAGCGGCCCTTGACACCGCCAAAAGCAGAGCCCATCCAAACACGACCAGTGACCAGCATAAATGGACGAGTGCTGATCTCCTGGCCACTGGCCGCAACGCTTATGATGACACTCTTGCCCCAGCCCTTGTGGCAGCACTCAAGCGCTGCACGCATAACCTCTACATTGCCTCCGCTGCATTCAAACGAGTAATCAACACCGCCGTCGTAGTTCTCGACAATGACTTGCTGGATGGGCTTGTCGCCAAAGTCCTTTGGGTTGACAAAGTCGGTGGCACCGAATTTCTTGGCCATTTCAAACTTTGATGGGTTCACGTCAATGCCAATAATCTTGCTTGCCTTTGCAGCGACTGCGCCCTGGATGACCGACAGACCAATAGCGCCGCAACCAAAAACAGCAACAACGGCACCTTCTTCAATCTTTGCCGTGTAGTTAACAGCTCCCCATCCAGTAGGAATGCCGCAGCCAAGAAGGCACAAGCGGTCAAGTCTAGCGCTGGAATCGACTTTTGCGCACGAAATCTCACAAACAACAGTGTATTCGCTAAAGGTTGAGGTACCCATGTAGTGGTAGAGCGTTTCCCCCTTGCAGCTAAAGCGCGAGGTGCCATCGGGCATCACTCCACGGCCTTGGGTATCGCGGATGACGGAGCACAGATTGGTCTTGCCGCTCTTGCAGAACTTGCACTTGCCGCACTCGGGGGTGTATAACGGAACGACATGATCACCAGGCTTGACGCTGGTGACGCCCTCGCCAACCGACTCAACCACGCATCCTCCTTCGTGGCCAAAAATGCAGGGGAAACGGCCTTCGGGATCCTTTCCAGATAGAGTATATGCGTCGGTATGGCAGATACCAGTGGCAACGACCTTGAGACGCACCTCGCCGGATTTCGGCGGCGCAACCTCGATCTCCTCGATGCTAAGCAACTCACCAGCCTTCCAGGCGACAGCAGCCTTGCATTTGATGGGCTTTCCTTCAAAGGATGACATAGTCAGCAGACGGCGGTAAAAATTGATATATGATAAACGTAATACTACACTACACGGTTAGAGTTGGAATAAAAGAAGAAAAGAGAAAAGAAAAGCCAAACAATTACAAGAAAGGAAGAGCCAAATGTGGTGACGATTTTCAGATTGGAGAGTGCGAATTTTTTGTTTATCAAATAGTTCTTGCTGGGGTTAGGGGCAATTCGTTTTCACCATGATCTTTTTTAATCATCACTAAGAACCATATGCCATAGGATATTACTATTTTTTTTTTTTTCAAAAAAAGTTATTATCAATCGGGTGTATTGGGTCTACATCCAGAGCCCCAACTTTTTGCCGATTGGAATCATACTAGTAAACAAAAGGTTTATGAAAAGGAAACGCAGTGGTGACAGTTTGGACCGCCTGCGTTGAAAATGTGTTCTTGGGGAGACTGTAAAGCAACGTGTTGAATAGAAGATAGGGCAATGGTCAACTTGTCCGGTTGACTGGCTCCGCCTGGTTCAAACTGAAACCAGGAGGTGTCGACAT